>CAUYRH010015283.1:0-68154 GCA_963574655.1 Perodicticus potto | reverse complement strand
AACCCAACTCAGGCCAGCTAAAATAAGGACAACTGCAACAAAAAACAGCTGGGTGTTGTGGCGGGCACCTATAGTCCCAGCTACTTGAGAGGCTGAGGTAAGAGAATCACTTAAGCCTAAGAGTTTGAGGTTGCTGTGAGCTGTGATGCCACAGCACTCTACTGAGGATGACATACTAAAACTCTGTCTCAAAAAAATAATAAAAACAAATATATATATATATAAATAAGTAAAAGGTGGGTCCAATTAATGCCTATTTTCAGTTTTCAGATTTCAGTGTACATTCCCTCCACTGGGAATTAAGACAATTGTGGTCTGTATATCTGTTTCTTGTACCAATTATTGCTGTTTTATTATAGATGGTCCCCCAAACACTAATTTCTCATTGGTTCCAGTTGTTCAAGATAGTAAAACTGCAGATTAAAAAGTAGCTTTTAAAAAATAGCAGAAATATGGACTAAAATCAGGTGAACCATGGAGTTGTCTCATCAATAACAAATATTGCTTATATCTCCTGTGCATCGAGAGTCCCCAGTACCTGCATCAAGAAGTATCTCAGCATAGAATACTCTCAGCCTCTGCTCTCCATGTGGCTTGTCTATTTAGTCCAATTTAGTTGAGCAAACATTCATTCTCTACCCAGTAAGTGTTGGGGATTTGCAGATAGTGAGTGTGCTACAACTTTGATGCAGCAGACGCACTTCCCATTTAGCTCGCACTTGCCCTGTTCCTCAAGCTGAGCCCAGGGAATATAAATGAGTGTGGATGCAGATTGAGCATCCCTTCTTTGAAATGCTTGGAACCAGATGTGATTTGGGTTTTGGATTTCTCGGGTTTGGGAATATTTGCATTTTACTTACAAGTTGAGCAACCCAAATTTGAAAATCTAAAATGCTCCAATGAATGTTTCCTTTGAGTGTCAGGTCAGTGTTCAAAAAGTTTTGGACTTTTTCCATTTTGGATTTCAGATTTTTGGACTCGGACTGCAAATGTTAGCACTGAGTAAAGGAAAAGGGATGGAGTGGGCTGAGCACAATGGGTACATGTGGGGCAAAGTGCTTTCCTATGTTAGAGTTTAATTATCATGACAATTTTCTAGGGTGAGTGTTATTGTCACCACTTGGGGAACTTGAGACTTAGAAAAGTTTAATGAATTATAACCCAAGTAGTAATCATTATTCCTTTTTTGGTGTCTTTTTTATTGTGGCAAAATATGCATAACAAACTGTACTATTTTGGCCATTTTAAGTGTACAATTCAGTAGCATTAACACCACTCCTATCTATTTCCAGAAATTTTTCATTATCTCACACAGGAACTCAGTACCTGTTATTTCCCATTCCTCCTCCCTCCAGTCCTGGTAACTTCTCTTCTACTCTTTTTCTAGCTCCTACCCTTTCTGAGCTTCTGATCACTGTTATTCTTTTGATACTTGGCTAGCAATAGTAGGAAGCAACAGAATATCACAACTGTAGGAAGGGTTCTAACACCTGAAGTCTAAGTTCAAACCTTGATTTAATTATGGTTATTATTTATTTTTATGAAGCTAGGATACTGATTGCAAAACTGAATTTTTATTCCATTTTAAGCAAAGGATGCAGGGTTTTGGCTGTATTTTGAAGGTCAGTAAAAGCAGGTAATTTCATATGTAGAAAATTGTTGGCTGTAGAATATAGAAGAATGCAGGAAGACATTTCTGATGAAAATTACAAAGACATATGTTAGTTATTCAAAGACATGGGAAGGGGAGCAATGCACCTTCTTACCTTTGGATAGGATACCAAAGTGCAGGTCATGAGTCCAGTGCTAAATAAGAAAAATCTTAACATACACATATTTTAGTGATTATATATGCTATATTTCCATGTCTGTACTTATAGTATATTATTATAATAGTTAAGTTTATGAGTTAATCCAATCATACCAGGAGTGCCCAGGGTAAATATAGTTTCTAAATGTGTCCGTGAGAATGCCTCCAGAGGGGACTGAGCATTTGGATCAGTGAATTCAGTAAGTTGCCCTCCTCAATGTGGATGAATCTCATCCTATCCATTGAGGGCCTGAACAGGACAAAAAAGGAGGCATTTGTCTCCTTTTCTGCCTGCCTGCTTGAGCTGGGATATAAGTCTTCTTCTGCCCTTAAACTGGGATTTACACCATCAGTTCCCCTGCTTCTCAGGCCTTTGGACTCAACTAGAATTATGTTAATGGCTTTCCTGGGTCTCTAGCTTACGGACAGCAGATCATGAGACTTAGTGTCTAAAACCATGTGAGCCAATTTCTCATAATAAATCTCTAAACTCTCTCTCTTCTTTTTCATTCTGATTCTCTGATAACCCCCTCCTCATCCATCCATCCATCCATCCATCCCTCCATCCATCAGGACAAATGCATTACTTAAAGTATAGGTAGCAATTCTACCCTGATCCAAGGGGAAGGAACTTTTAGTATTTTCAACAAAACAACTTTAAAAGTGGGATTTTACTTGTCAGAGTGAAAGGAGAGCTGGGCCTAATGTAAACACACATCCTGTTCCCTTTGAGTTGCAGCTGAATATGTGCAATGACCTAGAACATCTCCAAAGTAACGAAGTTAACAAGGTATACAAGTCTAGGGAAATGATAATGTTCTTTGAAAAATGCCATGGCTTGAGCCATTGAAACATGGCTAAAACTTTCATCTGCTATAAGAAACTTTGGAGAAAAACAGATCTGGGGGTGACAGCTGGAACCACTTACTAGCCAGGTAACCTTTGGCTAATAGTTGCATCTCTCTGAACCAAGAAAGTAATATCTAGTGCATAAAGCAGTATTGGGAGGATTAAATGAGGTGATTTATGTCAACAGTGCTTGGCCATTGCCTGCCACAAAGAACCTTGTCAGGAAATAATATGTTTCTTTATGACAGGATTAGCTTCTGGTTTTTACAAGCATTTCCTATTTTAAAAGAATTATACGTTTTGTTCTTTACAACTTGTAGAAAAAGTATTATTATCCTGGTTTTCTCAGATGAGGAAACTGAGTCTTAGAAATTAATTAGTAGCCAGAAAGTGATGGGTCTAGAGTTTGAGCGCAGGCAGTGTGACTTCCTCAGCCTGTTCACTAGCCTCCTTTCATCTTTCCACACTTTCAGTGCCCTAAAAATATGGTCTTCCCAGAATATCTTACACAGTGGGCCCTAAAATATGGTCTTTCCAGAAGACAGATATTTGTTAGTAAGAGATGGAGAGAGAATGTAGGGAAAAATATTTCAGTATGTCTCCTGACTTTACCTATTTTTCTCTAGATAGGCAAGACTACTGACCTTTTATTTCTTCCTTCAGACTTTTGGTAGTTGTTTATTTCAAACAACAAGGGTAATAATATCTCTAAATCAGCACCACCAAGTTCAGCAGAGGGAGCCAGGTCGCGATGCTGAGCACTTCCAATGGTAGCATAAATCATAGTTGTTCACCCCATCAGGATCAAAACACAGACAAGCTAGTGCAGAGAGATGTTTGAAGGCAAATAGTTTGTTAGAAATGTCTTATCCTCCATGACCTTGCTGGTGTATTTTTTTTTTTCTTATTCTAACACATACATGTCTAACTTGCTGGTGTGTTCTGATGTTGTTCCTGACCGGGAGTAGGGGGTGGAGTGTGGGACCAAAGATTTTACAACACTGAGGTTACATTCAAAGCCCAAGTCCTCATCTAAAATTAAAGCAGTTTAGGCTAAAGGTCTCAAAAAGTTTTCTGATTCAAAACTTTGGTTACACCAACTTTTCCCAATGGATTTTTCCTATCCTTTGGGCTGATCTATTTTTTCCCCCTCCTTTGTGGCCATTTCCTAAGATTCCTGTTTCTGTGGCCCTTTATGAATTCAAACTGAACTCTCACTTCAGGTTTGGGTGGTTATGAGTTCCTCCTAACTGCATCTCAGTTCTTTCCATAACCAGAATGTTCTTGCTTTTAATATTTTACTCAACAGCTTCAAATTATTTTTTTTTCTTCTTTTGATTTTTGGGAAGTAGAGTCTTGCATTGTCACCAGGCTAGAGTGCAATTCTGTCATCTTAACTCCCTGCAACCTCCAACTCCTGGGCTCAAGTGATCCTTTTGTTTGAACTTTGATGCCCTCAGTAGAGTGCTGTGGCATCATAGCTCACAGCAATCTCAAACTCTCAGGCTTAAGTGATTCTCTTGCCTCAGCCTCCCAAGTAGCTGGGACTATAGGTGCCCACCCAATAGTGGAGATGGGGGTCTTACTCTTGCTCAGGCTGGTCTTGAACTCCTGAGCACAAGGGACCTTCCTGCATGGGCCTCCCAGAGTGTTAGGATTTCAGGGGTGAGCCACCACACCAGTCCCAATTATTTTTTATTTCTCGAGGTTGAAGCCTTTTCAAGTTGGATCTGTTGCCCCCTTTTATCCACATGTGTTTATCGTAGGAAAAATATCTGTTTAGAATAATAAGTGAGGGCAATCTCAATGAACTGAATTGATAATGGATCTACTTTCAGGTATAGTAAGTATCAAGGCATGAAATACTGCATGGATGGGTAGCACAGAAAGGCAAAAATCAGCTAGAAGGGATTGTAATAGAGCTAAGAAGAGAATTTACTACTAATCTAATAAACCCAGTATTAAAGTAAGAAAATTATAACATCAGGAGTTCCTATTGGAAAAGGAATATTCAATAGGCAGCTCAGAAAATGTCGAGGGCTCTGTTTCTTCTAATGATGGGTCAGTCACTTTTCAATCAAACCCATATAGGAAGGGTTTTCCCATATGAAACTTCATATAGGAAGCAGTTCAGTCCTGATAGAAAGAATATAGCATTTCCTTCCAAGTCACATCAAATTTGGTGATTTTTTTCCCCAGAAATGATATCATTTCCATCGAGGGAATGCTATTTCTATGAAGCACATGCAGTTATTAAAACCAACTTGAAGCTAAGCTCAGAAGGGTGGCTCAGATTGCCACAGGTTTAGCGCAAGCTTAATTGGGACCATGTGACAGTAGCCAGGCTCTTTTTGCAGAGAATACTGAGAATAAACAAAGCCTATTTTTCCAGAACTCAATGGATGCACTTTTAGTCAAAGTATCTCAGTATGTTCACAAAATCTATGAACTTCACCTGATAGTAATTAGAACAGAGGACAGAATTGGACATCTTGGCCAGATAGTGTGGTGTCCATGGAATAGAGTGTAGGTGAGACCACAAAGGATTATTCCAAGTCACATTGTTATGTTCTTACCAACAGCTTAGTGATGAGGCAATCAATACGGCCATCGTAAGTCCCTGTGTATCCTTTACCACTCATTATGTTTAGGAATAAATCAATTGTTGTGATGAGGCATTATAGTCATTGTGATGAGTTCTCATTATAGTCATTGTCAGTAGAATTATCATTTTCATTATTTTCAAAGTTTACCACTTGCCCTTGATGTTGTTGATTAGAGGTATTTAGAAAAGATGAGCTCTCCTTGTTTTTAAGGAGGGCTGAGGTAGTTGGGCAGTGTTTCTTCAAAATGCTCCCTTATCCCAGCTTCCCTTTTTACTTATTTTATTTATTTCTTATTTCTTTTGAGACAGTCTCACTTTGTTGCCCTCACTAGAGTGCTGTAGCATCATAGCTCACAGCAATATCAAACTCTTGGGCTTAAGTGATTTTCTTGCCTCAGCCTCCCAAGTAGCTGGGACTGTAGGCACCCACCACAATGCCGGGCTATTTTAAGAGACGGGGTCTCGCTCTTGCTCAGTCTAGTCTCCAACCTGTGAACTCAGGCAATCCACACACCTCAGCTTCCCAGAGTATTGGGATTACAGGCTTAAGCCACCTTACCCAGCCCCCAGCTTCTTTTTATAAGGAGCAGCTGCATCTCACAGGGACAAATTACATTTTTTATGTGAACCCTGGTCGGATATTAGCTACCATCTGCTTTGTGACTTCTCAAGAAACTAATATTGTTAGTCAGTCATAGGCTGAATTGTGTTCTTCCAAACTTCCTGTGCTCAAGTCCTAACCTGCAAAACTTGGAGGATATGACTGTATTTGGAGACAGGGTCTTTGCAGAGGTAATTAAGGTAAAATGAAGCCCTAAGTCTGGACCCAAATCCAATACGACCCCTATCCTTATAAGAAGAGGAGGTTAGGACGCAGACACGGAGAAGGAAGACCCTGTGGAGACACAGGGAGGACGTGGCCATCTATAAACCAAGGACAGAGACCTGAGAAGTCCTGACACTTTGATTTTGGACTTCTAATCTGAATAAGTGTGAAGAAATAAATTTCTGTTGTACTTTGTATGGCAGCCCTGAAAAATGAATACAGTACCTTTCCAGCCACCCCCATTGCTGACTTCTGAGTATGGGGACAAGGACAGTTGTGTTGGTTGGACACACAAAAATGACAGATGTAGCCTACGTTCAGCCTAGACTCCTGCTTCTTGTGTCCTGAGTCCTCTTCAATCCTCCTCTTCTATTCTGCATTTCAAGACTCATCTCCCCGGCAGAGATGTAAGTGTCTTCCCATGTTGCTTGCTGCACCTCCCATAGACACTGCTGAGTTCTGCTGCAAGTGGGCCTATCCCGCTTCTGCATCTCGGAACGTCCTTCCATGTGCCTCTGCTTGTCACCCCCAAGGCCCAGGTCCTGACTCTTCCTCTGCTGCTGTCCGCTTCTTCTAGATGCCTACCCTGCTATATAATTATGTAGTTGGTACTACGCCATTTCAGGCTTGATTTTTCTTCCTGTATTCATAGACGTCACCATTAAAAAAAAAATAGTATATCAAGCAGCTTACATAGGTACATAAAATGCAGCAAAATAACTCAAATTTGGCAAGGGGGGAAAAGGAAAACAACAGTAAAGATATAAAAGGGAGCCAGGAATGAGACAAGCATCAGATAGCAGACTAGTCTTGCAACAGATTTGGCTCACTTTTCAAGAAACCAACTTAAAAATGGAAACTTTGCAGTTATACAATTCACACTGTATGTAAAATGGAAACAAATCGATTGCTCAGAAGAAGTAAAACTGTTCCTGATAATATCAAAAGAAGTACATTTCTCCTGAGAGTTCTAAAACTGATTCAGGTAAGGGATGGCGTTTTCAACACCTTCAACCGTGGCCAAGTGATGTTGTTTTATGAAATCTCTCATAGCATCATACTCCAGTTTAATTCAATAAGGGTTCGATGTGTCCTCTCGTGATGTGGTCAGTAGGTTCCTGGAAACTGCAACTTTAAGTGAAACAACATATGAGGCTGGAAAACCAGCTTTCCCACAGGCTAATTGAGAGGAAGGAACTAAGTTTCTACAGCACATTTCTGGCCACAAAGACATCACCGAACTTTTAAATAAGGACCAATATACTTCTAATGACTAAACATTGAAATAAATGCAAACTATGCATACATTGAAGGAGGATTAATAAAAACAAGTGATTATTTACCAGTGAACTCCAGTGAAGGGCAGCAGGTAGCCAGAGTCTATCACAGCAGTTCAGGACTAAGGTGGGTATCAGCCCTGGATGCATTGCTAGCCTGTGGTGGGGCGCACTCATACACAGCCCCACACTTACACTGGGACCTATAGTCAGTTTCTCCGGAGCACCCAGAGAAAACCCCCAGACATGGGGACAATGAGCAGGTTCCACAAAATATTTTTTTCCCTTATCACCATTGTAACAAAACAATGTTATTTGAGGATCTGCTATAGTTCTATAGATGCCAAGCAAGAGAATTCAGGTAGGTTCTCTGGTCTCCTTGAATTTGAGTGTAGATGTTTAAGGTCTTACAGGAAGAGTGTGATTGCACCTGCTGGGGCAGTTCATCATGTTGTTCTTCTCAACTGATCGCTGAGAACTGCAGGATAACAGTGAGCAATGAACTCACCAATAGCAAGGGTCAGCCAGCTATTCTGGGCCACCAGCTGAATTTTTTTTTTTTTTTTTTTTTGAGACAGAGTCTCACTATGTTGCCCTTAGTAGAGTGTCACGGTGTCACAGCTCATAGCAATCTCAAACTCTCAGGCTTAAGCGATTCTCCTTCCTCAGCCTTCCAAATAGCTGGGAGTGCAGGAGCCTGCCACAACGTCCAGCTATTTTGTTGTTGTTGTTATTGCAGTTGTCCTTGTGGTTTAGCTGGCCGGAGCTGGGCTTGAACCTGCCAGCCTTGGTGTATGTGGCTGGCACCGTAGCCACTGTGCTGTGGGTGCCGAGCCCCTCCAGCTGAATTTTGATCTTGTCGTAGGAGGGCAAAAGCCAGGAGTAAAAATGCAATTCCACGTGTTGGCGCTCTAAAGCCACAGACCAATAGGAATGCACCTGTGCAAATATTTTTTTTTTTTTTTTTGGAGATAGTCTTACTTTGTCGCCCTTGGTAGAGTGCCATGGTGTTATAGCTCACAGCAACCTCAAATTATTGGGTTAAAGTGATTCTTTTGCCTCATCTTACCAAGTAGTGGGACTATAGGTGCCTACCACAGCACCCGCCTATTTTTAGAGACGAGTCTTGCTCTTGCTCAGGCTGGTCTAGAATTCCTGAGCTCAGGGAATGCATCTGCCTTGGCCTCCCAAAGTGCTAGAATTACAGGAGTGAGTCAACATGCCCGGCCTCACATGTACGAATCTTGGAAGGGAGATGTTAGGGCTTTTCATTACAGGATTTGAGCTTGTGTTAGGTGATTTGGGAGCAATTCAAGAAAGCAGGAGTTTGTTCTAGATTGGGTGCTACCAGTGGTTAGAGACACTTCTGATTGGATGTCTGAATTTTATGTAGAAGGCAGGAGAAATCTAATCTGGTGGTTAAAGCTGTGATTGTAAGAAGCTGCAGTCTCTTCTGAGCTAAGAGAAAAATACTTGGTTATATTGGTGGTTTTCACAATGGTCTTATTTTTGTCTGTGCTCAGATGTGACTCTGGAATTGGGGTATTTCTATCTCCCCTTATCACAGAGTGACCATGTCTGACATTGCCTTCTAGCCACACCCAGACCTAGGGCCGGGGAAGCTCCATACTGTCAGGGGCTGCTTCTCCTTTCGCTTTGTAGGTTGCGGAGCCTAACTAGGTTGGGGACTCCAGTGGATGAGGAAGAAAGGCCTTCAGGGAAGACTGAAACTTTACCCCCAAACTTTGGTCTGAATCTATACTTACACACACAAATAACAGAATAAAGGCAGGTTTTATGCCATATAACAACCCCCAAAAGTTTTGGGGAAACTCTGCCCCAGATAGTGTCGATATTAAAAATTGATATTGGCATATTGATCCTAGAGACCTGAGTCATCTGGTCTGGTGGTGACATGTGTTGTTTGTGACCACCTTTCTTTCAGCATCTGCACATTATAGCCATGACTTTTTCATGTTACGCATTAAAAAATAGCTCCTAAAACTCCCTAAACTTTACATTATTTAACTCCAATAATTATCACTAAAATAATACCCTATAGAAAATTTTATGAAACCAAGGAAAAACCCATAATCCTATTAAGTACTTTAACTCAGCTACTATTCTCTCATTTATTCCTTCTTTTTCATGTACATTTTAGAACAGTTCTAATTATACTTCAGAGTTTCATAGTTTGCTATTTTACTTTATAAGGTATTGTTTTACATCTGTGCTTTTCCATGTAACTATAGAATTATTTCAATTGTTTTTATTGGCAGCATGAATTTCACATAAATTTATTATGTTCTTTTTTTTCTTTTTTGAGTCAGAGTCTTACTCTGTTGCCCCAGGCTAGAGTGCCCTGGTGTCAGCCTAGCTCACAGCAACCTCATACTCCTGGGCTCAAGTGATCCCCCTGCTTCAGCTTCCCAAGGAGCTGGGACTATTGGCGCCTGCCACAATTCCCTGCTAATTTTACCATTTTCTTAGTTATACTTCTGATAAATGCATAATTTGGTTTTTTTCCTATTTAAATAGCCCTAGGACAAATATTTTTTCAAGTTTATAAAATTTTATTTTCCTTTGAAAAAGAATTGTTCTTTCAACATGAAAGGTATCAAGATTTTTCTCTTTATTCAAGTTTAGGAATTTTGGCAGAACATGGATGAATGTCTCTCTTTCAAATAAAATTGCCTGGAATTTCTTAGACATTTTCGATATGAAAACTCATAATTATGTCTTTTTATCAGGGAAGTTTTTACTTCCATCTCTTCATTTCTTCCCATTTCTCTTCAAAGGCTACCATCCACACATTGGTTTCTTGGGTCTCCTGTTCAAGCCTCTTATCAGGTAATCCTCATTGGTGCTCAGTTTTTGTACTTTTGCCTTGTGGTTTTACTTATTTTGTGCTTCTGAGTTTCTAGGCCACTGAATTTGAGTATCAACAGTGTTGTCTTCTCTTTATATTCATCTACTGATTTTTTAAAATGAAAGCCTGTGTTCTAGGAAGTCTTTTGTCATGGGCTGAATTTGAATCTCTTTAAGTGCTCTTGTTATCATTATGACTTTTTTTTTAATCTGTTGACCTTCCATCTGTTCTAGTCAGCTTCTTTTCACTGGGGACCTGTTGTAATCCTCATTTATTTTTCCTCCAACTTTGAGCCTGCTTATGGTCTGCTCATTTTTCTTTGCTGCTCATAGAAGTGCAGCTGCTGAGATACCTTAACTGGGATTGAGAATGGGGTGGGAGATGAGAACACCAGGACAGGACGGGTGGTGGTCAGACCCTGAAAGCTGGCTGGGCTGCAGAAGGCAGCCACCAGCTCCCTATGGCCTCGGGGTAGGGGGAGGAGAAGGGAGGCTCTCCAAGGCTTTCCCAGGCTTATTCCATCTTTTCAGCCCCTTTGGCCTGACAGGACTGGCCATTGACAACTTTGTCAGCTTTCCCCAGGGGTTCTCAGTGAATCGAGCTCTTCCCAAAAGCTGACTGCTTCAGATCCTTGCCCTGGGACTGTCTTCTCCTGCCCTTGCCCCCAGACTCTCACTTGGCCCAGAGGGTTGATGCACCGTACTGTTCATTGTGCAGTTTGCCTATCTACTTGCTTGAATTAATGCTGGGATGGGGGCTGAAAGAAAGTTGGGATGAAGTTGTGAGTGCAGGAAAGGCAGATGTATTAATGTACTATCTCTCTGGAGTCCCCTGCTACCATATTTTCCACAATTATTTTTGAAATTTTGGCTCAGTTATTCATTCCTATAATTTTAGAATCACTTCATCAAGCTTAGGAAATTATGTGTTTTTTGTAGGGGGGGGGGAACTGGCATCTTTCAAATATCTGGTCATGGAATATATGCATGACTCTAGAGTAATTCAAGCCTTTATAAGTTTCACTATTTTCTGTGTAAAAGGTCATATACTTTTCTCATTAAGGTTATTTTCAGATACTTAATTATTATGAATGATGTTTTTCTCTTATTTTCTTTTGAATTATGCTAATGATGGCTTTCATTTTATTTTGTTTCTTTTGAGACAGAGCCTCACTCTGCCACCCTGGGTAGACTGCCATAGTGTCATAGCTCACAGCAACCTCAAACTCCTGGGTTCAAGCAGTCCTCTTGCTTCAGCCTCATGAGTAGCGGGGACTACAGGCACCTCCCACAATGCCTGGAGATGATTTTCATAAATGCTCTTTTAGAGAAAGAGTTCTTAACCCAGCATGTAGTTTTGAATCTCTGGGGAGCCCCAGCTCCAGCAATTCTGATTCAAATTCAAGCCATCCCTTTTGAATATTTTTTTAAAAGGCAGTACACTTGAAATACATTGCAGGACTTACAGCAATCATCATTCTTTCTTTTATCAACAATCTCTGAAGTTGGAGACCTTCATGAGGTTTCTTAACCTCCAGGCTGACTTGGGGATCAAAACTGCCCAGACCATTCTTTTTCAGGTTCTTAGGTTCTTCTCTTTCTTCTCCATCACAGGATGTGGGAGCATCCGTGTGTGCGTGCGTGTGTGCGTGTGTGTGTGCGTGTGTGCGTGACTGTTGAGTGTCGTGTGTCTGGGGCGTCATCACTGCACTTGCGCCGTCTGGTCCAGCCAATCGCAGGGGAGACTTTCATTTACTTTTTTAACATAGCCATGGAGAAAATGATCCTGCAGTATTATGAAGTTGCACAAAATGCAAAAATGACATTCAACCTCTCCTCCCCTTTTTTTTCTTGCGCAGAACAGAGAAGGCTATTTTAAATCCAGTAATAAAATAACACAAAAACAAAACCAGCCCTGCTCACTGGATTCTCTGACACTCCCAGTGACCATTTTGGGAAGCCAAGAACTGAATGCCCCCACAGGAACATGCCTGACCTATTTCAAAGATTCATTGCATTACCAATTAAATAATTTAAGGAAATTATTAAATTGTTAATTTTCTCAAATTAGGCAATGTTTGCCTATGATGTGAAATTTTAAAATGTACAAAAGGGTAGAAAGTAAAACATAAGTCTTCCTCCTGCTCTGGTCTTTCCATTCTAGTACTTCCCCTCAGAGGAAACTCTAGTTATCAGTTACTGTAAATTCTTCTTGACTGGGGTTGACAAACTTTTTTTTTTTCTATAAAGGTCAAGTAGTAACATTTTGCCCTTTCTGGGCCATAAAAATCCCCATCACAACTCTTCATTTCTACTGTTGCACGGAAGCAGCAAGACAGTACAAAGAACATGTCTGTGGTCTAAGAAACTTTATTTCTAGATATTATGATTTGAATTTCATATAGTTCTCATGAAACTATATTCTTTTGAATTTTTTTTTTTTTTTGAGACAGTCTCACTATGTCACCCTTGGTAGAGTGCTGTGGCATCACAGCTCAAAGCAACCTCAAACTCTTGGGCTTAAGCGATTGTCTTTCCTCAGCCTCCCAAGTAGTTGGGACTACAGACACCCGCCACAACACTTGGCTATTTGTTGTTGTCGTTGTTGTTACAGTTGTCATTGTTGTTTCGCAGGCCCAGTCCAAGTTGAAACCCACCAGCCTCGATGTATGTGGTTGGCACCCTACCAACTGAGCTATGGGTGCCACCTCTTTTGAATCATTTTTTTTAAACCATTAAAAATAAGTCATTCACATTACACAAAAACAGGCAGTGGGGCTGGGGCTGGCTGTGGTGGCTAATGCCTATAATTCTAGCACTTAGGGAGGCCGGAGCTGGAGGATGGCTAGAGGCCAGGAGTTTGACACCAGCTGGGGCAATAGCAAGACCCCATCTACAAAAAAAGTAAAGTTAGCCTAGCACAATGGCATGTGCCTATAGTCCCAGCTACTCAGGAGGCTGAAGCAGGAGGATCACTTGAGCCAACGAGTGGGAGGCTGTAGGGGGCTATGATGGGGCTATTGCATTCTAGCCTAGGAGACAGAGCAAGAAACTGTCTCTGAAACCCAGATACGAACTCACTTCTATATACACATCAAAAAACCCAACCAAAACCAAAAAATATTGGTAAAAATATTGTCCTGGATTTGATTCTCAGTCTCCAATTTACTAACTCCAGTTCTAGAATTATTCCCTCCACATTCAATCACAGGTAAATATGCTATATATTCCTTCTGTTTTCTTGTTAATGTATCTACAAAAAGGCTCCACAACATGTATTTTTCTGCATTGTGCTGTTCTGTCAAGACTTCCTGGTGATCACCCCGTATTTGGTCATAGAATTACTTCTTTAGTTTTATTGGTCACATTCAGGCATGTGTCATGATATTGAGAGGCATTAAGACTGTTGCTAATTTTGGTCTTCTGTATGTAATGCTGCCAACAGAGATCCTTGCACGTTTGCCTGTGTGAACCTCTGTGATTCTGTTTGTAGAATGAATTGACAAAAGAGTAATCAAAACTAACAACTCAGCTTAAATACAAGTTTCTCATGAGAGATTTGGCTACTTCATTACAGTTTTCGTGTCCAGCCCATGCCAAAGCCCTGGACTGTTTGGGATCTTTTCAGGAATCATCTGGTAATAGGAATCCCAGAGGATGTGGACAAAATTTTATAATTCAACTGTCTCTTAACCACCAGTGTGCAGACTGGAAGGGAAAGGGGTACAGTGGACCCATCCCTTGGAAGACACTGAAGGCACCAATGACCTATTAGGGATATGCTGTATATTCCTAGGCACTCTTAACTACTCACAAGGGCTGACTGGCACTGGATGGAGCTGGAAAGAAGAGTATTGTGGCTTGGAATGTGATACAAGAATTTAAAATTTGAATTTTTATGGTTTACAAAGTGGTTACCTCTAAAAACTAAGAACTAATTTTATAAAGGAAATTTGATTTTAATGGCATGTAGATGCCATCTAAATGAGTCTTGTGGTGACTCATTTCATAGAGTAAATATTTCTTCCTAAAGTGACTTGTTTTATAATAAGTCATAACTTGGGTTGACATATGGCAAGTTGTATTTGCACATAAAAAAAAGCTTTTGCACTTGGGCTTATCAGTGTGACAGAAAGTGCGAATTGCAGATAATCCCAAATCAGGTGTATCCTAGTCCATCAAATAACTTAGTCACTTCCGTTTTCTGTTCCCTTGCCTTTAAAAATGAGAGGGTTAGGATATCTGCTTGCTAAGGCTCCTTCCAGCTTTGGGACTATGTAAAATATGAACACCCAAAAAATGCCTGGTAGATTGAGGTCCCTGAGGCAGAAACAGTATCTCCTTTTCCTTGTCGTGTCCATGTCCGCTCCTCCTCAGCATAGTGTGTGGCACATAGAACGCACTCAGGAAATGTTTGTTAAATGGATGAAAATGAATGTATTCAATGGCCACATTGCGGAAGCTTTGCATTCGCTGTAGACTATTATTGTCTAATCCAACAGTCATCCCTCTTTCATATCAGAACTCTGTTATTATCTAAATGTCTACCTTCCACATTGTCATAACCTTCAGGGGACCTTGGTCTTCAGACTCAGTGCTAAAAGATGGAGTCATAGGGACTCCATTTCTCTTGTTTGTGATTGGCCCAAGCATGATTACATGATATAATTCTGGCCAATGATAAATCAGGGAAAAAGTGTGAGCAGGGCTCTAGAAAAGTTCCCTCACTGCTAAGATCAGACCCTTGAAGAAATGTCTTCCCATTGTTTACCTGACTCCTGAAACTACTGTCATCTTGTAATCATGACAGTATCAGTTTGAGAACAAACTTGAGAAGTCCAGAGTAATACCGCAGAAATCTGGACAGAATCTCTCAGATTGTCTACAGTGAATATGTAGAAGGTCTGAAGTAACCTAGTCTGGTGCTCTACTTCTGGATTTTTTATGAAGTGAAATCATAAATTAGTATTTTTAATTTGAGGTTAATATGAGGGTACAAATGATTAGATTACAATGTTTGCATTTGGTAGGTAGAGTCCCTGTTGTAGTTGTCCTGCACTCAGAAGGTGTGTCATATACCCTTACATTGTGCCCATTAAGTAGGGGTACACTGATCCCCCTCTACCCCCGTTCCTCCTCCCCTCCACTTGAATTAAATTGAATTTTTCTCTTGTGTGGGCATGTATTAATTCATCTACTGGCTTCATATTAGTATTGAATACATTGGATACTTGCTTTTCCATTCTTGAAATACTTTACAAAAGAGAATGTTCTCCAGCTCTAGCCAGGTTAATACAAAAGATGTGAAGTCTCCATCTTTTTAAGGCTGAATAGTATTTCATGGTATACATATATCACAGTTTATTAATCCATTCATGGGTTGATGAGCACTTGGGTTGATTTCACATCTTGACAATTGTGAGGTGAGCTGAAATCAATAATCTAGTGCAAATGGAAATTTTTTTGTTGTTAAGTGTAGCCAAAACCACCCTACTAATGTCACTTTTGTATTTATTATACAGGTGACTGAAAAGTAAAGAGTACTTATTATTGGTTGTATCTTGGAGCTTAATGGATAGAAAATAAAGATGCATTTTTCTTGTCCTTTCTCCTGTTATAGAAAATTTTAAGGAGGAACAACTGCTAAGATAGTGAAGAGTCTAGTATTGATTTTTTTTAAAAGGCATACCTAGGCTTGGCGCCTGTGGCTCAACAGGCTAAGGTGCCAGCCACGTACACCTGAGCTGGTGAGTTTGAATCCAGCCCAGCCCGCCAAACAACAATGACGGCTGCAACCAAAGAAAAAAATGGCCAGGTGTTGTGGCGGGCGCCTGTAGTCCCAGCTACTGGGGAAGCGGAGGCAAGAGACTCGCTTAAGTCCAGGAATTGGAGGTTGCTGTGAGCTGTAATGCCACAGCACTCTATCCAGGGTGAGGGCTTGAGGCTCTGTCTCAAAAAAGGCACACCTATTGTTAATTTAATAAAACTGCAGAAATATTACAAAACTGGGCTTCTTTAAAAGTGATTCGTGGGGATGGATATAGTAGAATATTTCAACTTTGCAACAAGGCAATATTGTAATTGATTAAGTAGACTTTTATTTACTTTTTTTTTAAGATTGTAGACAAAAGCAATCCATTCCAAATTTTACATAAAAATCCATGGTAAAAAACTAGATATAGGGGTCAACTACTGAATCAGTAAAATACAGGCAAGGCAGCCACAGCTATGTCAGTGTCTTTGCAACAGAGAAATGTCAATAGGGTATTTACTCAGCGTCCCACCCACAGCAGGAAGTGGGAGCTGGGGCAAGATTGCTGGAAGTCCAGGCCTCTACGTGATGAGCTATAATATTATGAGAGCACATTAGAGGATTAGCTGAGGATAAACTATTATTAGACCTGTCAATACTTGTTAATTGCTGGATGATACAGTTTCTACATCTCATCTCAGCCTCAGCCCAGCATCTCTCTCTTTCAATACCAAACACACATTTTGGATTTTTGGAAGTGGATCCCTGTAAGCACCTGTCTAAAAGACCCTACAAATTATTTTTAGTTGCACTGAATTTTCCCAAGAGTCTGGTAATAGGTGTCCCCAGCTCTGCTCTGATGCTCTTATTCCAGGGCAATCTTTGCTTACAGAAGGCAACCTAGAGCTCTAAGCATAGAGTCCCAAAGCCTCACAGAGAAAGTTGTAGAAAAACAGAGCGAGTGGATGATTGTGCTTAAAGATGTTTGGAACCTTGATTGACAAGTTCTACCAGTTGCAGCAGAGGAGCCTTTCCATTGAGTTATGTGCTTATGACATTCTTAGTCATGAGCTGACTTAGCTTTCTTGATCTTAAGTAAATACATGCTTGCTCTTCTCCCTGTCACGTTTTACCTGATGGCCCTACCTTTCTCTTATAGATTTGAAGGGGCAGAAATTTCATATTATAGGAGTACAAAAGTGAGCTTTCAGTTCGCCATAGATGCAACGCCTAGCTCAATTGTAAAGCACTATTTGGAGGCGGTGATACACGGCATATCCTATTCTGTTAAGGTCTAGAAGCCTTCAGAGAATAAAGTCCACAGAAGGATTTTAATTCCTTCAAATCCTATGTGGTAGAAGCAGCCTGATGTAATGGGAGGAGAATGGAGTTTTGAATCCAGCTGCTCTGAGCTCACAAAGCATCTCTGTCACTCAGTAATTGTGACTTATATCAGATAATGAGCCAATAAATTATAAGCCTCAGTTTCTTCATTTGCCAAATGAAATATTAATACAGACCTTATGAGGATTAAACGGGAAGCAGCTTATCACTCACTCTTCCACAGACAGTGAGTAACTGCTCTGTGTCAGGCACATGTTAGCACAGGGAATTAAAAGTTAAATATGGCACAGTACCTGGCCTCGGGGAGCTTAGAGTCCATTGTGGAAGGCAGATGTGTTACATCCACGATTCCAGGACAGAAGCCCAATGGAGGCCAGAGGCATTGGTGGTGATGGTATAGTGACAGAGAAGGCTTCCTAATAATCATGGCCCCTGAAATATTTGATGTATTTCAAAAAGTAAGTAGTACAAGGAGAAGTGAGGGGAAGGGGCATTTAAGGTAAAACCTGCTTAAAACCCTCTAAGGTATACCAGAACACATGGAATTACCATTGAAGCCCTGTGGCTGGCTTGAACAGAGTCAATGAGGAGATAAAACCAGTGATGGAGATGAAACCAGAGAATCTGTTAGGAATCCTTTAATGAAAGGTCCTGTATGCTAAGATATTAAGTTTGAATTTACCAGGTCATTTAGACACACACTCTATAAATGGTAGAGAGATCTGGCATAGAACTCAAATTATCTAAATCCAAGACCAGGGTGGTGTATTATCCATTGTATATCACCATCACCTTAACCTCCGTGTCTGCAGGGGTCCCCAGTAAATGGTATAGTTGAATTAGAGAATGTGGAAAGTATAGTCTAAGTCTCCCATCTGAGACTGAGGGTGTTAGCTGAAGGTCTGATGCCTTGCTCAAGAAGAGTAGTTAGCCTATGGCTTCTAAAGCAGAGCTGCCAAACAAGACTAATAAAAGGAATGAAGCCCATCCAGATGTGAGCAAGGGCTAGGAATGGAGGTTGGTGCCTATGGGTGGAGTAACAGGTAAACACAAGTACAACACAGAAAACTAGGAATAAAGATTGCAAGGAGAGAAGGGGCTTCAGCACCCTCTTCATAACCAGGGCTAGGTAGCTCAGAACTTCTGGTTACTTATTAGGTGCTGGTTGCAGAATGTGCACAGGTTATCTATGCACAGATAACCAAAGAGCAAGAAGTCGTAATTGGGCTCATCCAGCATAATTGAGATCACCTTTGCAGTATGCTGCTTTTATACCCCCTTGAGGGAGCTTTCTATTTCTTTCCTTCCTGTCTTAGCATATATTTTTCCTTCTTATATCCTAAAGCCCTCCAAAGGGAGGATGTCATTTGAACATTTATATTATAAACATTCTCTTGGAGATGACTCAGGCTTTAAAATTAATTTCAGTTGTCATTCATTGAAACTTACCTGCCTTAGGACATTATACCATCTTGTAATCAATACTAAGGGACATCCTTGTCCCCGAAAAATCACGCAAGCTAGAATTTGCATTTAGGGAAGTTAGATGGTAAAAGGAAAAAAAAGGGGGGGAGTGGACAAAAGGAAACCTCATTTCAGCTGCTTCCTGGGCTTGAAGGTAAATACAATAAATGTTGTATCATATTGGTGAACCCGTTTCCGTTTGTTTTGCTGGGGTTATTTCCAGTCAAGTTGTTTGTATATTAGAACATAATGTGCTGACTCTGGCAGCCTTGGCTTGCTGTGGTAGAGGGATTAATGTTGGTATGTGTCACTGAACATAACCAGTTCTTTGTTCCTCTGACCACCCTTGCCCAACTAGAGAAGCACACTTCTTCAAGATCACTTTTCAGTGTCAATTTTTAATCTTGATTTTGACCTGCATAAATTAAAGTGCACCTGTTTGGTTTTCACCAAATCCAACTGGTGTCCTGAAGAAATCACTGGCCCAAGCAGGCTATCTGGAGCTGTAGTCATCTGAGACTTGCTTTTGAGTTGATGGCAGTTACTGAACCCAAAATCTATGGCTTTTGGGAAAAACCTCATGTTCCAGTTTAGAATGACATGGATACTTTTTAAGTGGCTTCAGAGCCAAGAAAGACACAGCTCCTTCTAATACAGTTTGCAGATTCAGCAGTGTACTGAATATAATTTTTTAAAAAATCTTTTTAAAATGTGGGAGGCCGTGCCTTTATAAGGGGAAAAGTTGCAAAAGTCATCCTTTCTGACTTATTAGAGACTCAAAATTTCCTCTAGAATCCTCAGTAGACTGAGAGTCCCATAGAAAAGTATTACAGGTCATCTAAGTCATTCAGTGAAACCACTGGGGAGTTTGGACTTCTAAACATCAGAATGAAAGGATACAAGCACTCTCATATCTTGTTTATGGGAATGGGGCTTATCAAAGCAAGATATGCCAACACCAGACCCAAGACTCTTGCTCTATCTTTTCTTTTTTCTCTTCCCCTGATGCTTTTCTCTTTTAATCTCTTTGGGAAAGGGAGGGGGCCAAATAATCCCCTACAACCTTCTGAAGGGCTGTGAATCTCATCCGAGGACCAGTCTTTTCATCAATTCACTCATATTTAAGGCTTGCATTCATGAATGACTAATACTTCTTATCTTCTCTGGCTCTATATCAAAATCATTCTGGTGATTTAGAAATGTTCTGATAAACCTGTGTCAGGAAAACCAATAGATAAAATGTAAACTGATAATGAAAGTATCCTGCAGTCTAAGAACAGTGTCAGGTGAGGAAGTGCTCAGAATATTTTTTTAATAAATAAAAGAATGAATGGATGAAGGTGTAAGTGTGCTTATTATTAACCAGGTCCAGAGACAACAAGAAGCTATGGGCAAAGAAGGCTTTTCCTTTGATTTTCCCTCATGAGCTGAAGATGTTTGAAGCGTGGAGGAAATTATAGTCTAAGTGGGGCAGGAAGAATGGGTTTAGGGAAGAGTTTGAGAAAACTTAGAACTGTTGAAGAATAACATCAAGAGGAAAAAAGGCTTAAAAGTAAACAAATGGTATTATCTTCCAAAGAATTGAAAATAATTTTGAATGTGCGCTTGTACGCCAGTATTCATAACAGCATTATTCACAATAGCCAAAAGATGGAAACCACCCAAATGTTGGTCAACAGATGAATGGATAAATAAAATGTGTTGTATATATACAATGGAATATTAACCAGCCTTTGAAAGGAATGAAACTCTGAGGCATACTACAACATGGGGTGAAACTTAAATATTATCCTTAATAAACCAGATATAAAATAGGCCATACTCAAAAGGACAAATGTATGATTCCACTAATGAGTACTAAATAGAGTAGACAAATTCATAGATACCAAAAGCAAAATAGAATCTACCAGGAGCTAGAAAAGTAGAGAGTGGGAAGTTGTTAATGTTTAAAGAGTAT
Organism: Perodicticus potto; assembly: GCA_963574655.1. Taxonomy (NCBI): domain Eukaryota; kingdom Metazoa; phylum Chordata; class Mammalia; order Primates; family Lorisidae; genus Perodicticus; species Perodicticus potto. Next base: position 47,402 of record CAUYRH010015283.1, on the reverse strand, counting down.
TGTTCATCTGTTTGGGATGATGGGAAAGTTCTGGAAATGAATTGTGACAATTATATTACATCATGCATGTACTTAAGGCTACTGAATTATACACTTTGAAATGATTAAAATGGTAAATTGTGTTTATGTATATTTTACCACAATTTTAAAAAACAATAGCAAAACCTGGCATTTTGATATGCCCAGGAATCCAAGGAAACTTCCTCTTTTTTCTCTGATTCTTTTTCTCTGTCATGGCACATAAGACATCGGTTGGCACCAGACAGTCTTGACTCAACTCCAAGCCCCATCATTCACCAAGAGTGTGTTTGGTCAAGCTAGTTTACCTCTCAGAGTTCCAACTTTCTCATTGGTAAAATGGGGATCATAGAAATACCTAATTATTAGATCCTTCACCTCGTTTAATTAATTATTGAGTTAAGACATTTATACTCTATACTTAATTGTACCCCATACATGCATTAATGTATATGCGATATCTACGTGTTTATGACTTAATAAAATATAAAAAATTTTAAAAAAAGAAATACCTAATTATTGTGATGGAAGAATGTTATTGTATACGTAAATTCTTAGCATAGTGCCTGACACATGGTGGGCTAGCTATAAATGCTTAATTCTTGATCTCTCCCACTTTTCTTCCTACACTTCCTCCCATCCTCTTTCATCTCTTCCATTTTGCAAAATTTGGTTCTCTGATTCCGGGCCCAGATCTTGGACAGATGACATTCTTCCTGGCTGTGCTCAGAGAAGAGTTTCTGCAGAGAAAGCAGTTTCTGATCCAGGTGTACATTTGGGAAACTTTCTGTGTGACTATTCAGCTGTGTACATATTTTTTTCTTTGTGCCTCGGGCAATGCTGACTCAGCCTACACATTCCTCATTGTATGGTAGAATTCAGAGTCCACTCTGTTTCTTAGAATTTCATTTTATCTTCCTTATTCCAAAGCGTAAAGGAAATTCCTCAACCCTATATGTTCATGCCATTGGAGCCTTTGTTCTATGCTCCCTTTTTTAAAATTAATTTTAAAATATATATATATATATAGGCATTGCTTTAAAAATAAAAAAAAGCTCTATAATGATTATCATGAAAACTAGTGGTCTCTTCTCTTTCCCCTTTTCTACTTTATCCCAGTTACCCAGAGACAAGTACTATTAACTTCTACTGATCTTATTGCTAATATTTTACTTCATTCTCTAAATGACATTTTATTGCTAAATCTTGTATTTTCTTGTATTAGGTATTATCATTTGACTTGTTACAATAAAATATGAGAATTTTACTCACTTGAAATCCTTCTAAATTCACTACTTCCATGTTCTTCCTCCCTACGTCCTTCTATTACACAATTTGGGAATATATTAATAGTTGGCATTTACATTTTTGTAACAATGTAAATCTTATTTTTTCATATCAATGTAAATAGTGAACCTTGTAGATTTTTATTTTTCTTGTACAATTCCTTTTTATTTCCTTGGAAATAATATCTAAATATTTGGTACATTTAATAAGACATTGCATGTCTGAAAATGTGTTTATTTCATCTCCCCCCATTTGATTCATAATTTGGGCATAGAATTCCAGGTTAAATTAATCAATCCTCATTATATTAAAGCCATTATTCCATTCTTTACTAACATCTGTGGTGGTAAGTCCAGTGACAGTCTATTGTCTGATTTTTGTTTTCTTTCTGGAAGTATTTATGATCTCTACCATGTCCTCAGTCTTCTGCAGTGTTGCGGTACGTCTTGGGCAGTGTTGTTTATTGGGCTGGACAGTCAGCATCTTCTCTCAATCTGGAAACTCATGTCTTTTCCACTAAATTCTTGTGTTATTTATTTGTCTTTATTCTCTCTGCACTCTTCCTGAAACTCTCTGAATATTGGCGATCCTCTAATTGTCATATAATTTGTCTCCTAATCTTCCATGTTCTCCTTCTTTGTCGTTTGTTCTAATTGGAAGTGTTTTATTTTCCAATTTTATCTTTGAATTTTTTTACTGATGTTTTTATTTTCGGGTATAGTATTTTTTTTTTAACTTCCAAGAATTTTCCTTATTTTCTGAATGTTCCTTTTTCATAGCATCCTGTCCTTGTTTTTAGACATGCAATACTTCAAAAGCTATGACTTACAGGACACTTTTTGGTTATTTTCTTGGCCTCCATTGACATGGCTTCTTCTGAAGTTTTCTTAGTTTTTTTTTTCCTGTTCAATTTAGTCTCCTTTTCATGTTGGACGATTTTACAATTCTGGTTGTTTTTTTTTTCTTTTTAGCTGCTCTTACTTAAGAGTGAGGGAATAATTAAAACTCTTTAGTCCTTGAACAGGGCATATTGGTGAGTGGTTTTCCTTATAAATGGTTTAGTTCAGGACCTTGACAATTTAGAAAAATATCAATTATCAGTAACTATAGAACTTTTCACTTGGTCATATCAAAACATCCATTACCTTGAAATGTATGTGTGTAGATATATGAAAATAAATCTGTCTGAAACATCCTGGGAATGAAGGTAACTGGGGCTCTGAAATGGACAATGTTGATTATCAACTTAATCTGCCCTATTTTCATCCACGTTTCTTCTGATTTCTTTTTCTTTTTTTTAAATTTTAGATTAATATAAGGATATATATAATTGGGTTACATTGTTGCATTTTGTAGGTAGTGGGTCTGAGTTACAGTTGAGTCCTTCACCCAGGTGTGCATGTACCCCTAATTGTACCTGTTAGATGTGTGAGCCAACTGAGTCCCTCCCACTCTTCCCCACTCCCCCCTACTTGAATTTACCTGCATTTTTGTCTCACATCGGCCTACAGTTGTTCATTTGTTAGTTTCAAATTAGTACTGAGTACATAGTGTCTCGACCCCTACGGCCTGGTCTCAGTCCCCACATGAAGGAACCAGGTGTGACATGGATTAGAAGTACAAGCTTGCAGGAGGCGAGCTACTCTTAAGTACAGGGTAGCCCTGAACCCCCTCCGCAATAGCTACTTATTAAGGTTATACACAACAGGTGTGGAGAGTTATGGTAATTACATACAAGGGCTGCACGTGTAAGGATTGCCACGTGCTCTTTCCTCACGTGTTCTTTCCTTACAAACCCCATGAAGAAGTACCAAGCATCAATGTTTAACACATGCTTACTAAGGAGTGACGGATCTTATCTCATTCCGGAACACTGAGTTACTTGGGGGATTACCCCAAAGTCACAAAACGTATCTAGGCTTGCCAGGAGACTGTCCTGTTCTCAGTGTTTCCTTTTATGTGATAAAAGTCAGTAACTGTCCTTGCAAGCAAGGTGTCCGTTGCTCTACACGTAGGGTGCTTGCTTTTTCATTCTGGAGATACTTTACTAAGGAGAATGTTCTTTTACTCCATCCAGCTAAATACAAAAGATGTAAAGTTTCCATCTTTTTACAACTGAATAGTATTCCATGGTGTACATATACCACAGTTTATTGCTCTATCCATAGGTTGATGGGCACTTGGGTTATTTCCACATTTTTGTGATTGTGAATTGAGCTGCTGTAAACATTTGAGTGCAAATGTCCTTGTAATAAAATGATTTTGTCTTCTGGGTAGGTACCTAATAATGGGATTGTGGGATCAAATGGAAGGTCTACTTTTAGCTCTTTGAGAGTTCTGATTTATGTTTTCTGGAGTGTAAGCCTGAAGATTACTATCAAGTTTAGGAAGAGAGTGATCTGGGATATGAGGAAAATACAAAGGTTTCCTATTTGCTCTGTGTGTGAGATGAAGTGGGAAATATTCCTTAAAATGCCAATCCTAGAATATTTGGAGGCAAAATGAATGTTCATCAAAAGGGACAAGGTTAAGTAGGTGGTTGTACAGCTCATGTAGTATTATGTAGCCTATAAAATAATAATTTAAACAAGCATATTACATAAGAAAATGGTCATGTATAACTAGTGAAAAAGGCTATAAAATATGTGTAGTATAGTATTTTTTATTAAAATAAAAAGAAACTTCTCACTGTAGAATTCTTATCTCTAAAAATTTCAGCTTTAAGACAAAAGATGTGTTAATAAGATAAGCTGGGGAATAGAGCTGTATAAATAAGACTAAAATATTGTCTTTTCAATAGTCCTATTTGATGCAGCTATTAGGAAATAGTTTCTCCAATAATTTTGGGTTTTTATTTTCTATTTCTTTTAATCTATGTGGCTCACAGATGTTTTTGCCTCTGTTATTTGGCCAAATTAGAAATGTCGTGTTAGCCTTGACAAGTTATCAGTACCCTGCAGCAACTACCTCTGGCATGAATTGAAAAAGTTCAAGGACCCTGGGGCCAGGGGCATATAACATGAACAGCAGAAGTAGGCAAGTTACAAACTCCCTTGGGAAAAAATAGCATATTGATTTTATTGAGGCTCCCAGAAGGAGTGCTTCTAGTATATTTTGCCATTAAGTATGAAAATAGCTATTGATTTAAAATTGCTATGTATTTTTATCATTTTAAGGAAGTGCCCTAGCAATCCTGGTTTTCAAAGAGCTTTTCTTTAAAATTGCTTACTGAATTTTAGAGAATGCCTTTTGGATGTTGTCCATTATAAAGTATGTCATCTTTGATCTTCTGAAGTGTCCCATTAAATTACTTTAATAAATTTTTATTTTAATCTTTGAATTTGCTAGCATTTTATTTGGGATATTTTCATTTGCATTTATCCGTGGCAGTGCTAGGTGCATGCATGTCTTTGAGTGTCTGTGATTTTATGTATATCCACACACGATATCATTGTTAGGTGGGGGACAGGATTTTTCTAGTTAACATCATGTCATCAAATGCCTGGAAAGAACTAGAACTGCAAGAAACAGTAACAATGCACATTTACAGTTAGAGATTTCGATGTCTCTGTCTTAATAGCTGAACATGTGCAAGGATATCAAAAAATTGAAACAGCACTACCAACTAATCAGACCTAGTTGACGTTCATGGGGCACTCTCCCTGACAATCACAGAATACATTTTAAAGTTGCATATGTGACATTTATCAAGCTAGACTACATTTTCATGTTTAAGTCTTCATAGCTTTGTCAAACTGATACCTAAATATTTCACCTTTTTTGATGTAGAAGGTATTATTTTAAATTTAAAGTTCTAATTGTTGTAAGTTTATCAAATATTTGTATTTTTTATCTACCACTAGTAAACACATGTTAATTTTAGGATCTGTTTTGTGGATTTCATAGGATTTACTACATAGATGATCATGTTATCTACGAATAGAGAAAGTTTACTTCTTCCTTTCCAATCTGGATGCATTTTATTTCTTCTTTTCTTATCTTATTGCACTGATTGAAATCCCTAATGCAATAGTGAATTGAAGAGAAAGAGCATATCCTTGTGTTATTCCTGATGTTAGAGGGAAAAGATTCAGTCTTTCATTATTAAGAGTGAAAATTTGGATTTTAAAATTAATCAATTAGGAAAATTTCATTTTCCAGAGGGAAAATATGAATATGGTGATTAAGTGCTTCCTAATTGATTAAGTATTCCTAATGTGATGTTAGCAGTAAATACTTTGTAAATGCTCCCTTATATTTCTAATTTGCTGAGTTTTTCTTTAAAATCAGGAATAGATGTATTTTGCAAATGTTATTTCTGTACCTATTGAAAGGCTTATGTGGTTTTTCTGTCATAATCTATCAACAGCACAAATTACATGGATTTTTTCAAGTGGTAAGCCAACCCTGCATCTTTAGTCATAATATATTATCCTTTCAATACATTGTTCAATTTGGTTTGCTGATAGTGTCTTGTTAAGAATTTTGCTTCTATATTTATGAGAAACGTTGATCTATTCTTGTAAGTCTTCATTTGGTTTTGGTAATGCAGATCTCTTGAAATGAATTGGGGAAGAGTCCATCCTCTTCAATATTCTGGAGAGATTGAGTAGAAATAGTATTGTTTCTCAAATATTTGGTAGAATTTACCATCAAAGCCATTTAGAGGACCTCGAATACTGGGCTCAAGAATTTAGGCTTTGCTCAGAAGTCTCTAGCAGTTCTCGCATTAAAAAGATGAATGTCTTCAAAGTGTGTTTTGGGAGGATGAATCTGGTGGCTGTGGGTAGGAAATATGTTGGCATTGTGACCTAAAATGTACTAAGGAAAACATTATATTCTAATTTCCAAAGTTCTTGCAGATAAAGCTTTTGTTTAATCTTTCACAGGCTGGGAGGAATTTCCCACACAGAAAGGAAAGTGACTCCATTTGATGAAAAATGTGAATAGTCTAGAAGAAGAAGCTTCTTCTTTATGGAAAGGCTATAAGGGGGCTGCCACCATCATCACTGAGAAATTGCTCCTGGTGCCCAGGGGTTCTAATTCAGCTAAATAAATTCACACTGGCTCGACACCTGCTTTATGAAGTGCTAGATTGCATTTTTAAGAGACTAGAATTTCTCTTTAACACTTTTAGATTTTCTTTTCTTTATAGGTTTAAAGAGTCATAAAAGAACCACGAATCTAAAGGACCTCTTCATAACCAAACTCTGTAGGTTGCTGCCTTCCCATAACACTGGAGATTTGTCAGTTTGAACAAGTACAGTCTCCTGTTCTGGGCATGGTACCCAACGTATTTCCTTCTGCACTGTTTATTATTTTAAAAGGACAACATTGCAGTTTGATCCATCTGATTGCAATAGCTACTCTCAATGAGTTTCACTATATTACATCAGCTGTAAGGTTGGGACAGGCCAGTGCCAACCAAAAAGCTTAGTGACTCAAACTATAAAAATAATGACATGAATTTATCTCAAGATGAAAACCACCATATTTTGTTTTTGTTTCTCCTTTATTTTTTCTTTAAATGGTAGATTTTTCTCTCTGGTTCTACTTGCTGTTATGCATCTGTTCCACGGTTAAAATATTACATAAACAGGCATATCGTGACAATCAGAAGCAAAGAAAAACCAGTATTACAAATCCAAATATTTCATCTCTATCTTAAATACTGTGAGATAAAAACTAAGGTAAAAGGCTAAACTATAACTTATCTTTATTTATTTTTAATTTATTTAATTGACAGATGATAGTTGTACATAATCGTAGGGTACATAGTGACATTTCAATACTTAAAATATGGCAATCAGATGGGAGTAATTAGCATAGACATCATCTCAAGGATTTATCATTTCTTTGTGGGGTGAAACCACCATATTTTACGAAGCCCTTTTCAGCTCATGAAAGTATGTTCCCAAATATAAGTTTTTAAAAAATATCTTTCAGGATTTCCTTCTGTGCTATGACTCAAACAATGCCTGAACACCTTTCTAATGTAATGAAATGTTGTTGGGAGAAAGGCATGGTCAACGTCAGTGGAAGATTCACCAGATTAGGGAACAGCCTTCACTTGGCATTAGTGTGAATGACTTGGCATTGTCAATATGGGTGGCATTATTTTAAACACATAACATCCTGCAGTGCCTTTCATTGTAAAACAAAAGTTTGTGATGTCAAACTTCAAGAAAATTTCTTTTTGGAAACTGAACCTGTAAAATGTACACATAGCAAATGTAGTTTATTCAAACAGGCTAAAAACAAAAGAAAAAGCTCACATTTGGATTGTGGGCATCTGCTGTCCCATCTGGTCCTCATAACAATTACGTGATATGACTAAGTTTTATCACTGGCTCATTATGAAGAAATGGAGGTTTAAAGATGGAAGAGAATTTACCAGGATTATAAAGCAAGCAAGTGGCAAAATTGAGATCAGAACTCAAATCTCTCAGCTCTGGTGCTCATGCTTCTACCTTGATGACATACGGTGACATTTGTGACATGAATGACATACTCATTCCAGAGTGAAAATATGGATATGGTGATTAAGTGATTCCTAATTTCCAAGACTCAGAACATACACACCTGGGATATAATACAGGGCAAGTCAATGTAAGCACCCCTGGAGTTGAATATTGTCAACAAACTTCCAACTGTTACAATTTCATAAAGAAAAAAACTGCTATGTTTTGCTTTTAAATAAGATGTTCTGCCCATTAATACACTGTTTTGATAGTATTTCAGAAAAGTTATGTGTAGGACTTTAGAAAAGAGGAAATATATAAAAAATAAGAATTTATTTACATGTCTAAATCATTTTATCCTGGGGAATGGAACTTTAAAAAATCTCCATATAGACATTAGGAGATTCAGGGATGGGATCCCTGAAAATAAATGTAAAATTTTTGAGTGTGTGTGTGTGTGTATGTGTATATGTATATATATCCCCCCTTCTCCTGGGAGGATCTTTTGCTTTCTTCAGACTTTTAAGGACGAATTTCTTTTCTTTTGCTTTTTCTTTGAGACACAGTCTCAAGCTGTCACCCTGGGTAGAGTGCTATGGCATCACAGCTCACAGCAACCTCAAACAAACTCTTGGGCTTAAGCGATTCTCTTGCTTCAACCTCCCAAGTAGCTGGGACTTATAGGTGCCCACCATAACACCAGGCTATTTATTTTAGTTGCAGTTGTCATTGTTGTTTTAGCCGGCCTGGGCTGGGTTTGAACCTGCCTGCCTCAGTGTATGTGGCCGGCACCCTACCCACTGAGCTACAGGCACTGCCACGAATTTGTTACTTAAGGAACCATAATTCTGATAGACAAAAAAAGAATTCCTCCTATCCTCCATCAAGGCAGCCCATAATGATTTCTCCAGCTTCCAAGCTCTCAGGGAGCTATTATGTATTCCATATTTTGTGATCCACATTCCCTGAGCTTTGCTTTGTTACATAACTAACATCCATAAGAGAAACTTCATCTCAGTCATCTGTTTTAGAGCAACCAGTATCCTGCTGTGCATGCAGTAGGTGCTTAGTCAGTTATAGATTCACGAATGTGACTTTCAACTCTCTGGTGACTACAGTAAAAACCTACCAAGAGTTGTGGGATCAAGCCCTTTTGTAGCAATGCTTAAATGAGGTACTTAGTCAGAAAATCAGTTCTAAACACCCAAAGGAACCACTGGGTATGATTGCCAAGTCGTAGCATAACTTTTAAAATAACCCCAGGATATAGTAACCTAGATGCGTATTATCCCATTCAATATAATTCCCTGGGCCAATTACGTATTTATTTCAAAGACGATGCTTTTGGTTGTATGTTCTATGAGACTTTCGTTAAGACAGCCATGGAGGGTTCCCAAAAGATGTTAACCAGAATGAAAAATGACTATGTTCCCTGATGGAAAACTCAATGGTTTCGTTTGTTTCAAAATATTAAGTCTGCCTTCCAGGGTGTAAGATTTGCTATACCAAAAGTCAGTTTTATGGTTCCTGAATATAAATTCACAAAAGAATCTTCAACTTACATGGGGCATAGGGCATCATTGGGCGAGGCCAACAACCTCTCTTGAAAATTTCTTTTAGAGTCAGTGCTCAGTTGAAAGCCTAAGCTCTGGGATGCTTATTTACAAAATAAGCTACGTCTTGTGTTCATAGGGTAATTTAGCATAACAATCAGTCTTTGAACATGTAAAATCACCCAACTGTGTGCTATACACTGGGGACACAAAGATTAGTAAGACTAAATTCTTATGTTAATGAAGCTTATGTTTTCATTCAGTCAGGAAGCCACATGAATAAACAGGTGATCTCAGTTTAGTGACATACATGTCTTCAGAGAATTATGTGCTGGGTAGACAAGAGACACATGATCCAAGCTGGGGTAATGAGCAAGGCTTTCCAGAAGAGGTGACATCTCAGCCAAGACTCAGAAGAGGAGTAAGAGCCAGGTGAGGAAAGATGAGAAGGGCACTCGGGCTAGAGGGAGCAGAGGAGAGCAGGCACAGCCTTGTGTGGAAACCGTATGTGGGGGAGCGAGAGGGAGGGATTACAGGCAGTTGAGCATTACCAGAAAATTGAGTTGGGCTGGAGGCATAGGAGGACTCCTACGGGGTGAGGTCCTGGTGGTCTTGAGCCTGAGACCAAGGACCTTGGCCTTCATTCTGTAGGCAAGAAGTCATCCAAGGGAGTGACATGGTCAGATTTGTGCTTTGAAAAGATGATTCCATAGTTTGAAATATTCCAAGTTCCCATAGGCCACTGCTACAGTAAGCTCTGCAAACTGACTAGCAAAATGCTAGGTGCATGTCATTTAAAAGCTACCTGAGCCCACTTAATTATTTGTGACATCATCTGGAGTCACTCTGCCTTTTCAGCTCCAGGTAATTGAGCTTGAACTTCCATTTCACATCCTGTAGAAAGTCCATTGTCTGAGCCAAAGAGTTCTAAGAGTCCCAGGGGTGCTCAGCTCTCTTCATCTAAGATCACTGAGTTAGTAGTCACTGACTTAGTTCAGTTAGTGGATTGTTCCCTTAGTCCCTTCTCTATTCCGCTGCCATATCAAGCCCATATCTAGGACTGGACTCCTTTCTATGACTTTTATCAAAGAATCACACAAGGTGTTAGTGTGTGCCACAGACTTTGTGCACAATATGTAAGCAACTCAAAATTGCATATTAGATGGCCCTGTGGTCTGTGGCTTGTATAGCTCCATGTGACACCACATGGTTATGCCCTTTCCTCCACCTTGCTGCTTCACAATGACTTTCCCAACCCAGCCTGATTCCTCTCTTTGTAGGATACAGAGCAACTCAGCCATCTGGAGCTTACGCTCCAGGCTCAGCTCAGGACCTCCTTTGGTAAATCCAAACATTTTTCTGGTCTCATGGCAATATAAAAATTTCCTTTCAGGGACATTCCCAGTCCTCCTGCCAAGGCAAAAGAAGCTACATTAATTTTACCGGGTATCTAAGAGGGCTTGAGATCGTGAATAAGTGGGTGTACCACTTTTGGTGAATTGATGCTACTAAGTAGGCTCACTGAAATCTTGGTGCTGGGAAGTTAGAACAGCAAGTAGTCTCTGTTCTTACCAATCCTTTTTAGAATTTAGGACCCTGAGATACTGGCAGTTAGCTGCATTCTCCTAATGGAAACAGGTACTGGGGCTAATGACTGAGAAGAAGCTGCTTCTTGCTTCCTGAACTGTTAATATCTGGCTTCCATTGTGTAGAAGGGATGCACCAGGGATGCAGTTCGGATAGTCACCTTACTTCTTACTCCACAAATTTTGGGTCTTAGGAGGCTGTTTTCCAAAACAGTATCCATTTCTATTTTTTTATACTAAAGGGTCACAAGATGTTTTTGGATTTATAGGCTTACTATAAAAGTCATTTTTATTTGTAGCTGAATTAAGGCATTGTCTGGTGAATGGGGTCTCCTTACTGGGTTACCTTAGGTAGCTGTTCTCTTCTTCCCCCATGGGGACCTGTGACCTCAGACAGACGTTAGACTCAGTGACCTTGGGTGTCCCTTTTAACTCAAATACCAGGGTTCTAAAATTTCTTAGGAAAATTAGTTTTCATAGTTTTCCAATGTCTTCAGGGACCAGAATGGTAAACAGGGAAATATGAAGCAGATGGGTAGGTAAAATATGTTGGACCCTGTCTAAAGCCATTACATTAAAAATAAAATTGTGCCATTCATCAAGACATTCTGCCAGAGACCATTACTGGAGCTAGCACAGAACTCCATACCAAAATGTGTTTCTGGAAGGCTTTTATCTTAAAGATAGGAAAGAACTTGATTTGAATGGTAGAAGCCCTTGTACTTTTGTAACTGGGATATAGATTCTAGGCCAGTGATTTTCAACTGGTGTGCTATAAGAGGATCTTAGGTGTGCAGTAAAAACTTTTTAAAGACCATTCATTAAATTATTTTCAGAAGAAGTTTAAAGTATAGTAAGTATATTCTTTTTCTTTACTTGTTTTTTTTGGTCAATATAATTTAAGTATGCAACAGAAGTTTAACTATAGGTTCAAATGTGCTGTAAGATAAAGGTTGAAAAACATTGCTCTAGGACAGTGGTTCTCAACCTTCCTAATGCCACAACCCTTTAACACAGTTCTTCATGTTGTCATGAGCTCCAATCATAAAATGATTTTCGTTGTTTAGTAGCAATGAAATACAGTAGCAAGGAGAATCATTTTATGGTTGGGGGTCACCACAACATGAGGCACTGTATTAAAGGGTTACAGCATTAGAAAGATTGAGAACCAGTGCTCTAGGCTCTTCTTTCCTTCTAAGAAATTCTGCCTTTTTTTCAATAGGGAAGAGAAGCACAGCTTTCCTTACAGGTAGAGGGCATAGCTGAGATGGGGGGAGGCATCTCTCATCCCCATTCTCTACTCTGGACAGACAGCCCCTGCATATCCCCACCATGATGGACTGGATGCAGCGAGCCCACCTACTTCCGCCCCGCAGCCCAGCCCATGCATGGCCATCTACCTGGTCTACTGCCAGAGTTTCCTAACTTGTCTTCCTGTTTCCACCCTTACCTCCCTGGAATCTATTCTAAACAAAGCAGCCTGTGTGAGCCTTTTAAAATTGAGGTCATTCCCTTGTCCCCAGCCCTCTAATGTTGTCACATCACATAAAAGGAAATCCTGAATCCCAACATGGCCCTTGAAATCAACATCTCTCATCCTTGCTCCCTTTCTCCTCCCACTCTGCCTTTGTTACCTCCAGCTACCAGGCCTCCCTGTTTTTCCTTTGATGAATGAAGCACGCTGTGGCCTCAGGACTGGCGTCTCTACTGTAGGTTACCCCTATGTTTCCTCCAGGTCCTCTGCTAAGTGCCCTCCTCCGGGGCTTCCGCTTTGTCTAAAATAGCACCTTCTCTCCCCCTGTATTCCCTGAATGTTTGGTTTATCTTCAAGCTTTTATCACTGCCTGATTCCCAAGTGGGAGGATGAGGATTTGGCCTATCACACTGTGACTGGTTCCACAGAATCCAGAACAGTATTCAGCACATAGGAGGTGCTGAGCAAATGAGTGGAGAAGATAGAGCATGTTGTGTGTGTGTGTGTGTGTGTAGGGATACCTTCTGACAGGGCTGATCCACACATTCCTCCTCAATTTCATTTAAAGTTTAAGAAGTTTTTGCATTTCCCCTAACGCTCAGTCTAGGATATGGAAAGTATAAAACTGCTCTAGAACCTTCTGGAAACTGAGAGTCCCCTGAGGGCTGAGGAGAAGTGCCAATTGCTCTCTAGTTATCTAAAACCATCCTCCAGCATTTGGAAATCCCTTTTAGGAAACCACAGGGCCATGTGTTTGGGATCAAGCCAAAAGGCAAATTTGCCTTCAACTTTAAAGAACTAATCTTCAGCAAGTCTTGTATGTAAATGGGAAAATTTAAGAAAATGCAAACAATGACTAAAGGTTTAAAACATACTGTCTGCCCTCAGTCAACTAGAACTGCCTTTGAATTAGATGCTACAGAATCAAACATTCAGAACTGAGATTTAGCATTCTCCCACGTTTCCCAATTATAGGCCAGTCATATTTGCTGAGGCTGATAAATCCAAAGAGCAAGCTATACTTTCCTGAGGGGCATGAAGTTTATGCTATCGTCCCCCTCTGATTAAAAGTCTCTCTGAATAAGTGGTCACCTGTGCTCTGTCATCAGCAGAGGGTCACACACGAGGTTTCCTGCAAAGCTAATAGGTGCAGGACCATTAATCTTCCTGATTTTTTTTTTGTTTTTTAACTCAAAAAAGACCTTCACATACTGGCCTTTTAAGGGGAGATTTAGCAAGACACACTTGTGAGATTTTTAATACTACCGTGTAGATAAAATCAGATCCCCAATGGACATAATTAAAAGACTAAATTATTATTATTGGTGTTAGAGGAACAGCAGCTGTTATTTGAAGCACTTTATATACATTGCCTCTCTTAAAAGAATCCTATGAAGGGGCAGCGCTTATAGCTCAGTTGGGTAGGGGGCTGGCCACATATACCAAGGCTGGTGGGTTAGAACTCAGCCTGGGCCAGCTAAACAATGATAACTGTAACAAAACAAAATAGCTGGGCATTGTGGCGGGTGCCTGTAGTCCCAGCTACTTGGGAGGCTGAGGCAAGAGAATTGCTTAAGCCCAAGAGTTTGCTGTGAGCTGTGACACCCCAGCACTCTACTGAGGGCAACATATTGAGACTGTCTCAAAAAGAAAAAAAAAAATCCTGTGAAGGTGGGTGTTGTGTTTTTTCAGGACAGGACAGAAACTTGCTTGGATTGTAAGCAGCATACATGCTGTCACAGCTAAGCAGTGGAAGAACATGCAAACTTACGCCTCCCTCTGCAAAGCTGGTGAGGGCAACATCTCAAGTAAAATACCTCTCATTCATTAAGCCCCACTGTTGCACTTTGGAAGATTTTTTTTTTTTGACAGTTTCTCTTTCCTTCAATTTACTTATATTCCTCCCACAATTTTGTTGGCTCCTCTGAGGGCATTTCAAGATTTAGCACGCAATATAAGTGAAGCAACTGGGGGCCGTAGCTTGGGGAAGTTTTAGGTGAAATATTTCTAAGTCTCACGAAGACTTTTAGCCTTATCCTGAGTTTCAGGCCTGTCTTGTCCTGCCACCCGGAGGCATCCTTCCTGTGGCCAGATAGTGCATGTTCTCAGCCACCCACAGGGAGGGAGCTCTGGGCTGACCTAACATTCCTGGGTAATAGTAGTTTTGCTTCTTGTGTGGGAGGGTTGCAAAGGGGGAGTTTGGGAGGATGACACACTATCTGCCTATGGCGAGGCCCTAACTGTACTTCTAAGAATGGCAAGAAAGTGGATCTCTCTCATTCTTTCAGCCTGAAGAGTCCAGACCTGGGTGGCCCTGGTTCCTTCTCAAAAAGGGGTGACAGTCATCTTTAATGATTCAGTTGAAAGAGAAAGATCTGCATAAAAGCTTTTATAAAAGGTCTCTAGAAAAAGGAAAAGCTTACAACAGTTATCTGAAAAATAAACTTTTATTTTAAGTGCAATGTACAGTTCGTTAATAAAAGAAAAATATCTACAGTCAGCAGGGAGTAGATGTGTTCCAACATGTGCCTTTAGAATTTCGAAGATGCTGAGAATGATCATTTGGCTGTATGCACTGGATTCCTGAAGCGAGATGTGCTCCTAAATCACATTTCAGTAGGAAGTGACATTTAAAGAGGACAAGATAGTTTTCTCAAGACGGTCATGTTCAAAATATTCATTCCCCCTTGTGCATGAGTATAAATGGAGAAATATCCAGGTCTCAGGGACAGATTTCAGAATACCTAAGTACGAATCCTGGAGTTACAGCATCATGATTCAACTGGCAAGCCACAGCTCTTCCTGTACTTTTGGTTATGTCTCTTCCTGTTCGAGAGCCTTAAAACGTAAGAGTTATTGTGTTGCAGTTTGCTTTCCCCCAACATCTTATACACAGGAATGATGTTGCCTGTAAGTTCCTTTAGGGAATCTTTATCTTTTTCTTTGCAATCCAGTAAGCTACTTGTACCTCACTAGGATGGCTAAGGAAAATAATTCTGGAATGTGTAGCATCTCGAAGGCATGAGAGATAAGTTATTATGTGCTGACCTGATGTAGCAGTGCTCTTGGCATGTACTTCCAGGACACAGCCAATTGGAAGCCGGCCACAATGGGCACCTGAGCCAGCTGAGAAACTGCTGAAGCACCCTAAATTGATATTAAAGGGAACTCAGCTAATGTGCCATGTGACGTCCTGCTTAAACTTCGTACAGTCCTGTATTCTCTTCTGAGAAGAGATGGCAATAAACATGCGTGGTTTGTAGCCTTGGATTTTACATATGTAAAATGGACATACTACCTATTAGGACTATTGTGAAGATCAAATAAAAAACTCGAGCATTAGGACTATTGTGAAGATTAAATAAAAGACTTGAGCATTTAGCATAAAAGTAAGCATATTGTAAGAACTTAAGGGAAATTTAAAGTGCTTTGGTAGCCATCTGATGACTGTACTGGCCCCCAAACATTTGTTTCCATGTTCTAGGAAGTAAAGTGAAAAGACTGAGGCAGAAGCTATGTTTTCCTACATTTTAGTTGTAGGTCTTATACAGGTATAGTGAACATTTTGGTCAGGATCCAATGCATGGTATACTTAGTGAGTAATGGTCCCCATAATTCTTACAGGTAACGTCAGTTACCAGGCCCTATGCTGTGCTGGAATAAACACTGAGGCCCAGCACTGAGTATGACCTTCAGTAGAGACATTTGCCCTGCACACATCAAATGCCAGACGCTGGCCCTTGGTGTGCATTTCACTGGACACTTACCACATCACAGCAAGATAGTCCCTATCACCTCCAATTAGAGGGAATTAGTAACTTGCCCCAGGTACCACCCTTGACACTGACACAAAGTCTGTGCCGTTAACTCTATTGCCTACTGCTTCTGAACAGAACCACCTTGCCACTCATCTGACTTCCATAAGCACAGTAAAGAAAAAACAACACATTTTTTGATGCACCATAGGGTAACTTGTGGAGTGTGAACTCCCTCCCCACAGGCTATCTTAACTCCTGTCTCAGTGTCCACTGATGGAAGATTTCCGTAGACTCTGGTGATCTCACTTTGTTCCTGTTTCTCAGATGAGTCAGGCTCAAAAATGCTAAACAGATTCTGGAGACATGATAGAGAGATGTGACACTAACTTTAACGGTTGTTTTGTTAGTAGCTTTTCCATAGATCCCCAAATGTCAGGCCTAGCACCTTGCTGCTAACTTGTTCTCAGCTTCTCAGGGGTAAAGTTAGATGTGAATGGGGTATATACAATGACGACTGATTATGCTTCACATGAAACTATTTTGGGCTGAAAATCTCCCATGATGGCTTTGCGAGAAGTAACTCCCCAATGCCATTATTTCATCTTCAAATTCATTCCCTCTATATTTGGAAACAAGTAGCTCGAAAAATTGTTTTTTACCTTTTCTATATTCCTGAACTCTCACAGTTTGGGTCCATGATATGGCTGAACCACAAATATTCAGTTCTCTATTTTCACAAAGAATCAGGTTAAAACAGTTATAAAACCGAAGGGCTCAAATTGAGAAATTAAGATTAGCAGGTTGTAGTCTTTGTTCTTGGACCTAAGTTAGCAGAAAATTATCTGCTTTTTTCAAGTTTCATCACCATGAAAAGCTAGGCGTGTTGGTATTGTTGGGATTCAGATTGTAAACTGTCATTAGGTGAGAATTCTAGGACACCTCTCCAGGGAGACCATATAAGAATAAGCCTATATATAGAATCTTTGGGTTTGGGGTGAAGAGACTTTAAGCAGATCTCCCATATCTACAGTGTTCTTAAGAGTTAGTCCTTTCCATGCACTGTAGTACTACGGTTTTTCATTTAAAGCTCAGCTGCTTATTTTCTGGAAGGGCTGACTTCCAAAGCTAGGAGCAGGTCCCAATGTCGAAGCCTCCATGTTTTTGCCTTGTGTTCATTAAGAACTAAAGACTCAGAAATAACACCAAGGCTTTAAAATACATATAAGACTGTTTTAAGGGAAGTGGTTGCCCAACTGGTACTATTTTATGCCAAAAAAGTAGATTTCAGAGGCCACTTAAAGATTTGAACTCAGAGACTTGGCTGGATTTACCAAAGGCTACAAATCTATTTATTCTTCTAGCATCAATCCCTGGAGCAATTCCTAAAGTCTCTGGAGGGCCCACTTTGTCACTATGTGTGACAGGCTCATATAACTCCAAATATACTTCTTTAGTGTTTGATAAGCTTCATATTTTTCCTCTTAATTCTCTTCTCCTACATTAAACTCCAGACATAAGAAACTTACAGCAACATGTTTCACACAGACTTCTTTGAGTTCTTATTTGGGTGATAAAGTGGAGGGCTTTAGTCCTTCATGAGCTGTAATTGCATGCTCAATTGACTAGCAGTCAATTACCAGGTTAACTGTTTTTATCTCAATAGAAATACTTCGTTTCTTCAAATCAAGAAGATCTGCACCTCTTAAGTTGAGCCAAACCTTGGTTTTTGCCAGGGAGGACAAGGTTAAAAGAAAAAAAAAGAGATGCTTTAGACTCTTTGAGGGTTGGAAACTGGTACCCAAGACCTAAAAGAATACCCTGGAGACAGCAAAAGATGATCATGGAGAATAACGCTTTATTTGTAAAAACTGACTTTGGGCCTTATAGTTGATTAATACTGTATAATCCTTGCAATGGGACAAAAACACTGGTATCTAACTTTAAGCTTCTAAATGAGATTTGGGCACTAATCAACTAAAAAAATAAATCAGTGTTTTTTTGTTCCATGGCAGGGCCACAGCAGCAGCCAAACAAATAGACTTCAGAGTGTATGAAGAGCGGAAACCTACTTACCAAACAGGTCCTTCAGCAAGTCCCAGCCGGCAGGCCACGTCCTGCTCAGGGTGATGGCTGCATGTGGAGGAAGCACGCTGGAGGCCGGCCAGTCCACCTAAATGACCATAGCCTTTTCTTTCCATGTGCTTACCCCCACGCCTCCCATTAATAAGAAGGTCCAAGGCTATCTCTTCTGTTTCATTCATTTAACCAAAATTACCAGTAGGGGGGAGGGTCCATTAAGCAAGACAACAGAATCACCTTGTTCCTCACCTAGGAGTATTCATTTCCTTGCTTAACCACAAAGAGCAAGATGTTAACTGCCTTATATTCCACATGTGAGGGACGTGAGTCAGCGACTGCTCCATTCAGCTACTCAAAACATCTCTTTGCCCTCTTGCTACTGTGTCCATGAGCTATTTAATCCCAGAGGAACTGCTGTATCTTCTGCAGTCCCCACCTCAGTTTGGACATATGCTCAATGTTCCAAGCCTTGTGTCTTCCTTTGCTGCCTGAGACTTTAGGGAAAGAAAGGAATGGCCAACCTAATAGAAAACTCACTGAAGTCCTCGAGCTACTTTTTATTCTACTCAAACTCCTTATCTCCTCTTTACACCATAAGTTCCAAAATTTGTCCCTTGTAGGAATCTATCCTATCCCAGCTAGGCTAAAAATTTAGGAGCTATTATAGTTCTCCAAGAAGTCACCTGAGAACAGTGGTTTTCACACTTTAGTTTTACATTAGTATCACCCGAAGGGCTTAAGAAAACAGATTCCTCAGCCCCTCCCCCAGGGCTTCCGATTCCACAGCTTATGGCCCAAGAACTTGCAATTCTATTAAGTTCCGGGACCACATTGAGAAGCCTGCCTTAGGAATGGCACTGCTCATTATCCTCCACAGCCATCTGCGTGGTAAGACAGTCTAGACTTTTATAAGAAGAAAGCCCATTCCTATGCCTTAGAAGGCACTTGATCTATACAAAGTGACTAAACATGGAAAACACTTAAATATGAAGCAGCAGAAGTCACAGAAATCTTAGCACACATCTCTTAATCAGGAAGCAAGTTAACGAGGAAAGGGACTCTCCTATAAGCAAGAATTCTAGGTACAGGCTAACTAGCTTCTTTTTACAAAATAAGAGATATTTGGGGTACAAATGTTAAATGGGTCTTTGTTTGTTAGTACTTGGGTATAGGAGAAACTAGCTCAATTATAGGTGTAGTTACACATCAAGAGCTGTAGCTCACATATACAGTTAGAACGCTTAATACTACTCAAGACTGTTTATAAGAGTTCATCCCAGAGGAATAGGCACAAAGCATGGTTAAGCTGCTTGGTTTAATTTTTTTAGCACTTGAAAAAAAAATGTACAGTAGTTTGAACACTCAGTCTTTACAAACCTCCATGGAGGTCAAAGATTTCATTCATAAGTACAAAATTAGTTTACAAATGATTTTGGCAATTTCATCTTAGTAACCCGTTTTATCCTATTGCCATTGTCCCAACTATTGAAAAAGTTTACAATAATTTACATAGAAATATTTCAAAGTGCTTAAGAATAGTGATTGTTCTCTGGGATATTTACAGATGGCCTATACAACGTATGTACAGGTGGTATACACTATAGCACAAGTTTCATTTCTGGAATATGGCTTTCTAGGGAAAGTGCATATTTGGCCAGAGGTGGCAATACTGTCTAGAAATTTAAGGGTTACAGATACTCAGTAACCACATCCAAAGCTGAAGTAGAATGTGGATAAGACTATTTACAAAAGTAATATAAAAGAGTCAAGTACACAAGCTTGATCCACCCTAAGATTTCTTGATGTTCTTCCAGAAAGGAGGAAGAAAGAGACTTCAGCTGCTGGTTCGGTTACCACCGGGATGTGGGGTATTGTGGGTTTAGACCTCAAAGGTTGAGACTTGTCTCAGAAGTCAAGCTAGATCATCATCTGTGCTTACAACTGATATCTGTGGAAAGGAAAAATACGAAATGAGTTTGGTGATCACTCACTGGTGGAAACTCTGGACTCTAAAGCGAACCTTGCTGTTTTCATTGCCCATTCAAAGACCCCATGCACTCAAAGACAGTCAGCTGTAAAACAGTATTCAGTTACATCCCTCATGCATTTAATTTGAATTAAAGTATATACCTGCTTGATAGAGAAAATAGCGTGACTGATTCTGTCTATTCTAATTAATGATCATAAGCATTGAAGAAAATGTGAGAGACGTGTGTGACATGACTTGACCACCATTCATGTTTTGCCAGACAGCTTGAGAGGTGGGATGAGATATTTGCCTTCATTAAGCATATTGTAACTTTGGATAAGTGAATCTTACTCAATATACTGACTTTAAGCCAATGCCTCTGTACATGAACCCTACTTATGATATGCTAATTTATTTTTGAGAATCCAGTAAGCAATGGATTTAACCATTCAAAAAAGGAACATTTATATGTCATTTCTATAACTGAAAATAGCTCCAATAATATGATGATGACCTCTTTGCTATTCTGTATGGGTCAGATGATGATCAACTACGGGACTTATATCCCAACACCCTAAGCTATCTGATGTCCAGGTAGTAGATGAGTTGTTCGGGGACTCCATGATCCTAATGGCCCTTTCTAACTCAGGTAGCTCTAGCTTGTATTAGTGGTGTCCTTTCCAGAAATTCTTACTTCAAGCCAAGGTGTAGAAAGACACAGAGCTGACTTACTGCTGGGTATGTGTGTCCAACAGAAGCACTGTGTCTACCAATGTCTATTGAGAGGTCCTCTTCAGTCGTCTTCAAGTACACAGGATTGTCAAAGTTCATGCTTTTCATGTTCTTGTGTTGCCAATTCCGCCACATCAAGTAGCCACCAACCGCAGCCATCACTAAGAGCACTGAAAAAAGTTAGAGGATGCTTAAGAGACATAGATAAAGTTTCATAATATGCAAAGAAGGTAATAATTAGGAATCCATGGTAACTGACAGAAATAACAATTTCATGTTTTATCCTACATGTAGAAGCTGTGCTAGCCACATCCAGGCAAGGGTAGAGTCCTGGGCCCCACTGAATTAAAATGGCATAAGCTTCTGGCGAGCTACTCAAGTGCTCCTAGTGTGTTAGTTAAGCTTGAAATCTAATAATTTCAAAAAAAAAAAAAGAAATCTAATAATTTCAGACAGAGAAGCTGTTATAGCTAAGTCCTTTAGAGGTCACATGTCTGATAATAGCTTTAGAGGTCCTTTTCCTTAGGTTTAAAAAATTCTTAACTACTTCTAATTTACTCTCTGCTAATTCTACAACTCTACAAGAAAGCATTTAAGCATTTCTGCATCTCTGTAGGAAGGATTACACATATCTCAAAGAGAAACAGAATAGTACACTAGTTAAAGAGACTTATTGTAAAAGGGGATTAAGCCAGGCTATCAAAGCTAGCGTAGAAAGCAATAAGCACTCTTTGTGTAACTGGGGAACATTTATCACTGCCAGTTATCATTCTAAGGACACCACTGAAGAGCACAGTATAGACCACATGTGTCCAACCTGCAGCTTGGGGGCCACATGTCGATTCTGTGAGGACTTTTTTTTGCTTATCTGTGGGGTCATGTATCACAAAAAGTATGCACAGACCTTTTCATTGCTAATTAGCTTTCATTAGTTTTTATGTCTTGTGGCCAAGACAACCCTTATTCTTCCAATGTGCAGTAGAGAAACAAAGGTTGGACACCCCTGATATAGACCTTAGTGTACACGTGGGAGAGCAAGTGAATGTAATTCAGGGTAACAACAGCACGAGGGGCCATAAAAGGGGGTGGCTAGTGGCCATGCCCATCTGGCATCTAAGAAGTTTTCAAATCTAGATGTGTAGGGAATCTACTTACAGAGAGGAAGAATGGCCCAGGCAGCAGAACTCCCTTTTGGGGGCACACTGACCTCTGATACTGCTGTGGTCACATTGATCCCTACAGAGGAATAAAAGAAATCAGTTTAAAAGGATCTGAATTCAAATTTAGAAATTCACTGTACCTTTGTACCCAATGTTGATGTTCAGCATCTATGACAATTGTATGCCAAGAACTCTGGCCTAGAAGTATTTGAGTCACATGCTGTAATAGCTGTTTTGCTGAGAAGTTCTCTAGTAGGTCAGATCAGGCTAAGATTTTCAGGTTACCAATCAGGGGCTGAATGAGTGGTTAAAGGTTGCATTAATTATTTAAGCTATAGCTACCAAGAGTGTAGCTGTTAGTTGAGATTAACAGTTTGCAATACTGAACCCAATACCTCCAGGAACTAGTCCACTAGTTGGTGAAATTTCTGTTGTGTTGGTATCTTTTGTCTCACTGTAAGTCACAGTAGGTGCAGTACCTGAATTATAAAAACCAAGAACCTGGTTAACCCCAAGGTTCCAGAGTGGCTAGCTGTTTAGTCCGGACAAGCCATGCAAGATTTTATTTTAATACTGGGTGAAAGAGACAAGCCACTGCTCAACTAAGTTGAATGGTTGGTTGATTGTCAAAATTTTGACAAACAGTAGTCTTCATACAAAAACAGCATTTAGAATTTGATAATTCAAACAGATGTACAGCCACACTTCAAGACCCCCTCTAAACAATATCCTAGATTCCCGGGAGCTCCCAGAAATGTTCTTAAGATGCTCTGGGGCACTAAGCATACCAGACTGTCTTGTAACTATTTTCTCAGACTGAGCTATTCCCTGCTATGACCCAAAATTAAACTAATAAAAACCATACGGATTCCTTGATCAAAACAAGTGAGTTTAATTTGCTACTTAATCAAAAACTAAGAACAGAAGGCTAAAATGTAAATTTGGTTATTAGTATCCTCCACTGAGGCAATCATATTTCTGGTAACCATGGCCTTCCTAAGCATAATTTCAGTTCTCCCTCTTTGGAGGAAAACGTGAAGACTTTGTTTAATTATAACAACTCAGCGCTGTTATGAGACTAATTGGTACAAATTGGTATGAAGTAGCTTGACACTTTAGTCACCTATAAACTCATAGGTTGTTAAAATGGGTTAAATAAAACTAATGTGAACACCTGGCACATGACAACAGCAGATATGTTCTCAAGTCTAATCAAATAATTAGTGAAAACAGAATTCTTAAAAGCCAGGCCAGTTTTTGTAGCTAGTGTCTTATCATATTGCCTGTTGTATGTCCGGCAGGTGGTTAAAATTCAAAAAGCCTTACTCTGACACTCTCGGCCATTTTCCTGAAGATTGTATCCATTGGGACAGGAGCAGGTATATTTTGGAGAGTGATCATTAATCTGTGGTGCTGGCAGGCACAGGTATTCACATCCTCCATTCTTCGCGTCTTCTTCACACCAATTTTTACCTAGTTAGGAAAAAGCATTCTTTAAGATAGGCATTCCATATTTAGCCATTAAAAAAGATGGAGACTTTATATCTTTTGTATTAACCTGGATGGAGGTGAAACACATTCTTCTTAGTAAAGCATCACAAGAAAGGAGAAGCAAGAATCCAATGTACTCCATTCTAATATGAAGGTAGCAGATGAGCTAATACAAGAGAGGGTAGGGGAATGAGTAAGTGGGGAGAGGGGAGTAGGGTGGGAGATGAGGGGTCACAGTGTATGGTGCACCTCTTGGGGCAGGACACATAAGAGGGACTTTATCTAACAAATACAATCAGTGTAAACTAATTCTTTGAACCCTCAATGAATCTCAAACAATAAAAAAAAATAGGTGTTCCAGGGCCTATTACATATAAACCTCATTCTAGATCAGTGATTTTCTTTAATTTTTAAAGATCATTATTTTTGAAATAAGTTCAAAGCACAGCAAGTATATTCTTTTTTACTCTTTTTTTTTTTTGATCAACATAATTTAAGTGTGCTGTGAGATTAAAAAAAAAAAAAAAAAAGGTTGAGAAACACTGTTCTAGATGTCATTGACATGAATCCTTGTCCCCAGGTAGCTTCAACTTCTCTGCGCTGTCAAAACTTCACATGAGAGCAGCATCAGTGAAGAGTAAGCATAAAGGTACAGGCAGTATTCTCTAGGGACACTCGATTTAAAGGGACTTTTTGGAGGTAGAATGTTACATCTTCAACAGATGAGTGCCAAAGTACGGGAGGTGAGGGACTAGGAATGGCTCTTACTGTGGTCCAAGGTTTAGAGCAAATGCTCAAAGGAAGGAGACCAAACCTGTTCTGGCTTTGTCTTAACTTGTTCTGATAAAGCAGAAGGGAACTCAGCTATAGGGAGGGTTGAAGGTTGCACTTACATGGAACCATCCAAGTGTTTTGTGCAGCAGGCAATACAACTCCATGGGATTGAGAATCTACACAATCTTATACCTGTCCCAAGGGGACAGGTAGGTATCATGGTTCACTTGTGTACCTACCTCCTAGTCACATGATGAAGTCCTAAGCCTCAGTACCTTATCTGTGGATAGGGTATTTACAGAGAAATCCAGAAATCAAATGAGGCCATTAGGATGGACCCTAATGCAATATGACTGGCATCCTTATAAGAAGAGATCTAGACACAAGCACCTAGAGCAGTGATTCTCAACCTTCCTAAGGCTGTGACCCTTTAGTACGGTTCCTCATGCTGTGGTGACCCTTAAACATAAAATTATTTGCGTTGCTACTTCATAACTGTGATTTTGCTACTGTTATGAATCATAATGTAAATATCTGACATGCAGGATGTATTTTCGTAGTTACAAAGGGGTCGCGACCCACAGGTTGAGAACCATTGAACTAGAGAGAAGATGATGTGAATAGTCACAGGGAGAAGAGACCCACGTATAAGCCCACAAGAGATGCCCAAAACAGCTCCTTCCTTCATAGTCCTCAGTGTGTTGCCAACGCCTTGATTTCGGACTTGACGTCTCCAGAACTGAGACAATAAATTTGTTATTTAAGAGACTCAGACTGTGGTACTTCACTATGGCAACCCTAGCAAACTAACAGTAGAGAAAGTCTGTGAAACAAGAGTTACTTTGGGAGCTAATAAAGTCGTCTTAGAAAGAGACCAAAAGGACATGGAAAAAACAGAAATGAAAGTTGACCCTGGATAGGGGAGACAGGAACTGAGGTCATGAAGCTTTTTCATAAGATGCCAGAAATAAAAGAGATCAAACACCAAATATGCAGTATTTGAGGTAGGGTATGAGAGGGCAAATGTTCCATTATAAAGAAAGTTGAGTTGCCAAAGCGATACTGCCACCCAGCAGGGTGGTGTCATGCTGCTTCCCTTAGAAGTGGTTGTTAAAGACTGTGCTTCTCCACGGTACCTGATGGCTGTATAAGTTCATGATAGACAATGATGTCTTGGGCATCATTAAGGTTGTTGACTAAGGTGGCCAGCTCCGATCCAGTGAATTTATTGGCACCATAGACTGCTTCATTTTCCCCATCTATCCAGTAGACGCGATCCTAAAACAGAACCACCCTAATCAGCATGTATGCCCAGGATTAGAGCAAGTCAGTATTTAATTAGGGTCACCCCTATTTATTGGCCATTTAATGGACCGAGTTATTGAATGCTGATCCAGGACACCAGATATAAAACTGTAAAAGAGGCAAGTTCATGTTTCTTGATGTGCTTTGATGAATTAGAGTCTAATTTGTACCAGGTTTTAAGAGAAAGTAGTTTCTCAAGTTATGCTCTTTTGTTCTTCCCTCCTGTCTCTTCCTTTCTCCAAAGTATTATGGTTACTCAAAGGTGTACACTTAGATGTGAGATGAATGTCTTACCTCGAATATGGTTAGTGCAAGAGGATGAGCTAGGAACTCCAGAGACTTCAGTACTATCCTACGATCTTGGCCATTCAAGTCCACACTGGATAACATGTGCAACTTAGAATCAAGCCAATAGAGGCGGCTTTTTATAAGGTCTAGGTAGGAAAAGAATGGTCATTGTATGATAAGCTATTGTTCCAGTTTCCATTTTAAATATCTAATGAATTCAATATTTGACTTTCATGGTTCCTTTCACAGGGGTCCTATAAACCTTGTGTAGCAGCATGCAGAATCTGTGCCTGTATTCATTTTGGAGGGCTAAGTGGGTACCTCAGAATCTCAAGGTAACTGACTTAAGACATGTCACTTACATTATAGAAAATATTAAGAGGCTACCATTTTGTTGTTCTTCCCTGAAGAGCCAAAACAAAAACTAGAGCTTGCAATTCACGAAGTGCTAGAAGTACCTGTGCTCAGAATATGTATATGGGAATCCCCAAGACCCGCTGAATTCATGTTACATATATCAGGCCCAATGGATAATAGGCCAGCAAGCCTTTGTAATTTAAGTCTACTATTCCACTTGTGCTATTCCATTATTCTCATCCCAAATTCCTCCTATGGAAGGAACCAGAGAGTCGTCTGCTGCAGCCCAGAATTAACTATGGAGATAAGTTAAAACACCATGAGGATAGCTGAATTGGTAGTTGAGAAGAAAGAAATACATACCAAGCGTTATCCCATTAGGCCACTGGATGTCTACTGTCACTAGCGGACGTCTATCAAATCCATTCATTCCTGCTTTTTCTATTTTAGCTGGTTCACCCCAGTCTGACCAGTAAACAAAGCTGGGAAGAATTAAATCAGAAATAATCCTTAGTGGTTTTGAAGGAATCAAGTGTGTGACTTAAAACAAATGTTTATAAAGAATGAACAGAAAATTAAAAGAGTTTCTCGGTGTGTGTTCTTAGGCAGCAACCTATGCATCGCCCTGTGTGTCCCCAGGTCTAATCTGTCTCTTCCTTTCCTTCAACCTCAAGTGGAACTGCTACCAAGAGGCAGATTTTCATAAGAACCCTCACAGGGAAGACCATCATCCTTGAGGCTGAACCGTCAGATACAATAGATAACGTAAAGGCCAAGATCAAGAATAAGGAAATAATTTCTCCTGATCAGCAAATACTCATTTTTGCTGGGAAGCACCTGGAAGATAGATGGACTTTGTCTGACTACAACATTCAAAAGCTATCCACTTTTGTGTGATATATGTATACCATGGAATACTATTTAGCCATACAAAGACTTTGTGGTTGTGCTAAAAAAGAAGAAGTCTTACATTTATTCTTCTTGGGAGTGGTGTAAGAGAAAGAAGGTTAAGCTGGCTGTTCTAAAATTTTCCAAGGTGGATGAAAATGGCAAAATTGCCTTGGCTGAGAGTGTCCTTTAGATGAATGTGGAGCTGGAGTTTTTATAGCCAGCCACTTTGATAGACAACATTTGCCAAAATGATGTCTAACTTACTGCCTCGAGAAACCAGAAGATAAATAAGACATGAACTAAAAAAAGAAAAGAGTGATTCCCTAGAGATGAATAGTAACACTTAATGGTATAAATTATGGGTAAATAAAATTTAACACTAGGAGAATATCAGCTCATTATTAATTGTAATCATTTATATCCATCTAACATTTAAATTTTAGTCAGACGGTTTTACATTTGTTTTTTAAAAGGCCAGCACTTTCTGAAAGATGAATATCCTTTAAATTTTATAGCAGAGGCTCATTGTGTTCTAATGAGGCTCCCTGGGGCCAGCTGTGATTACTATAGTCTGAGGCAGTTTGGGAAGTTGACTATGTCCTTCAAATTTAGGAAAACACTTCGGTGCAATGTTTCTTAAAAGGCCTGGTTTTTTCAACTGGACTTTCACACAGCTTGCACTTTTACTTGTGATATGCTTACCAAAGTCCCTACAATTCAGGCTGATATTAGGTTTGATCATCCAGAGCTAACCCAGCAAAGTATTCAGACAAAAATGAAAGATCACTTGCATACAAAATGGGTGGGCAAAACATTCAGATATAGCTTTTGGAGTACATCAAATAAGAAATGCTGTTTTGTGAATGTCAACCAGCAGTCAGTTAGACAGGAGTCAGACAGGGAAGACCTATCACACAGACGAGACCATCCCAGCATCGTTCAAGAGTGCCACCACTGACATCTTGAACCAGAAATTTCTCAGTTGTGGGATGTGAGTTGTTAAGTCTTGAGATTTTAGTACCAATTCAGGTAGGAGGAAAGTTCCTGACCTATGCAGATACTATGTAGCATCCAAAAGGCTGGGGTAATGAAAACACAGGGTACAAACCCGGACA
The DNA here is from genome assembly GCA_963574655.1 of Perodicticus potto. NCBI lineage: Eukaryota > Metazoa > Chordata > Mammalia > Primates > Lorisidae > Perodicticus > Perodicticus potto. The sequence continues at coordinate 19,104 of CAUYRH010015283.1, read as the reverse complement.
ACGGGTCCACAGCTATGGAGGCAGGCTCACGCAAGCCCGAGTTAAACAGGAACTTCCTCTTGGTTCCATCTAGCGTAGCCACTGAAATAGTCTTAGATGCCGCATCAGTCCAGTAGATGGTCTTATACACCCAATCAACAGCAATGGCTGCAGGATTATAGACATTGTCGATCATTTTAACATGTCTACCAACCTTGTCATCAATTGAGGCACTGAAACAGAATAGGTCACAAGAAATTTAAGAGTTTGATACCATTAGAGCTGGAGAATGGACTTTCTGCTTACAAAACGATATATTATTTAACCATGCTGCTAACTGATGCTAAATTAGTAATACTGTGGGTTATGGAGTTGTTGATATGCTTTTTGTATATAACAACAACGAAATTTAAGTAAAACTATTTGTTTCATTAGCCATCATCAGAGTTTCTATAGTTTGCCTTAAAGAAAAGGCTGCTCTACTTTTTCTGTTTGTAGTGACAATGAACAATTCTCAGTTAACTATAGGGAAAGGTAAGAAAATATGAGAAATTAAGGTGTCATCTGATTACAGCTGTCAGCTGTAATCATCTATTACTTCATATACAACTGTTTCTAATTAGGAACTGACAGCAATTTATATAAATATGTTTTTATATATATATTTTATAATAGTTAATATATTTTTATATATTATAAAAATGTTTTATAATAATACTGGGTATTCCAAAGGTTGTCCATAAAGTCACCATTACATAGGGAAAATGGGAAATTTTAGATAAATGTTCCTTTATTTACAATGTAGTCATTATAAAATTTTACAAAATATTTACAAAATATTGTGTTGACCACTTCTTTTTAATTTTAATAATGAACATTTTATAAATTTAGGTACATTTAGCTGTAATTCCCCCTTCCCCATGGAATGGCAACTTTAATTATGGGGCATCCCAAAGGTTGCCCATAAAGATAGTAATAGATTTAATGTTGCCAGGGAGGTGGATGCAAGACTGGAGCTAGAGATAGGAGAAGCTTCTCCAAATCTCTCCACAGGCCAAATGACAATGACTTATCTAAACACACCAAGAATAAAACTGAAAGTTACCTGAAGATGGCCTTTTGGCTTAAATCAGCCCAGAAGAGTTTCTGAGCAGTGATGTCAGCATCGAGAGCCACGGTGTTTCTCAGCTGTTCAACGAGTTGGATATATTCTTTCCTCTCTAAACCAATCTTCCTGATGTCTCTTCGATTAGTGAAGATTAGACTTGGTTCTTTGCCTGCAAGACAGAAGTTGGGTTTACTTAGTTTTGCTATAAGAAGGCAAGGTGCTTCTAAGTCACCTTACCAACAGAGGAGTAAAATAGTAAACATACTGCTGAACACTTCAGTAGTACCTGTCCCTTAGTTCCTGCCCCTGGAGCTGGGAGCACTTTTCCATTGGTTAGGGAGGCAAGCAACGATATGGGTGGCTGACAAAGAGGTTACTTATTTGAATTGCACTCAAATTTTGGAAGCAGACAGTAAGCAAATCTGGTAGGTATTCATGGTATCCTATGCAAAAGGAATGCCCAGGGCAGATGTTTGGGGTAAAGATTTATCTATACTGTTGCACTCAGTTTAGCAGCATTGTTCTCAAGGACTATATATATTTACTTTGACTATTACTGTCACTGGCTGTACCTTTTATAAGCACTTACTCATAAAGGTACCAGAGCATCACCAGTCCAAGTCCATTTACCTACTGCCTTGCATACGCCAGTGGCGAGATCCATTTGATAGCCACGACTACATTCACACTTGTAACCGCCTTTTAAGTTGATACAAATTTGACTGCAGATTCCTGGATTTTGACATTCATCAATATCTAGGAGGGAAATTAGAATTAGTTTTGCTGCCCCCACACCTTACCAGCTGTACACTGCCCTTTCCCTTCCCCCACAGGGCTGGGTTTCCATCTTCGACTCACCTCCACAGGTTTTCCTATCTATCAGCTCAAACCCAGCAGCACAGTCACATTCATAGCCTATAACTAGGTCTTTGCAGATGTGGGAACATCCACCATTATTTACCAAGCATTCATTTACATCTGGAATAAAAAGGTTGCAAAGTCACTTGACAACCTATTCTCTATTGATATTAGCCTTTCACATTTATTATTTATTTGAGACAGAGTCTCATTCTGTCACCCTGGGTAGAGTGCTGTGGCATCACAGCTCCCAGCAACCTCAAACTCTTGGGCTTAAGTGATTCTCTTGCCTCAGCCTCCCAAGTAGCTGGGACTATAGGCGCCTGCCACAATGCCCATCTATTTTTAGAGACAGGGGTCTCGCTCTTGCTCAGGCTGGTCTTGTACCCATGAGCTCAGGCACTCCACCCACCTCAGCCTCCCAGAGTGCTAGGATTATAGGCATGAGCCACCACACCCGGCTCCATTGATATTTGTTGTTCACATTTAAAACTCTGGCTACTTGTGATAATTTATCTAGTTGGCCTGGTCAACTAGATAGACCTAATCATGTGTTTCATAGATATGTGTTGAGAATGGATTATCTTCTTGGTAAGTTACAGTTGGTCAAGGAGTATGTAGTCAAGTTTCTCTCCAGCTGATCAATGATCTTTAAAGAGGTTAAATTATGAACTAGTTTGTCACTGCTTGGTTTTTTAAGTTATAAGATTTTAATTTTACAATTGAACTTGAGTACGTTAAAAAGTTAAATCAGGCATCATGGAGGGCCCTCTCAGCACTAGCTATGTTGGGTTGGATGAACCTTCCCAGCTCTGAACTCAGCAACTCCTTCACTTACGACATTCTTTCAGGGGCTCATCACTCCAGTCCCTGCAGTCCTGCTCCTGGTTACATACTTTGCTGATATCTATGCATTCCCCACTTCTGCACTTGAATTTCCCAGGGCCTAAGCATTGATTGACTGCAAAGAGAAACACAGAAGAGAGGTCTGTTAGTGAGTCTGATCAGGGCAAGCTCTTGCCTGGCCACCCAGGAGAGACTTTTACCATTTTTGCAGTTGACTTCATCAGAACCATCTACACAGTCTCGGATACCATTACACTGCCTGCTGCCGTGGATGCAGCTACCGTCCTCACATTCAAACTGGTCGGGCCGACAGGTCAGAGAAGCTACAAAGAAAGAGAATGCCATAGAACGAAGCCAGCCAGACTGTCCCAGGTGCCCAACGGCAGAGAGCTGATGCACCATGCTGCTAAGAAGGCTACTTACGGCAGTTGACCTCATCACTGCCGTCCTTGCAGTCAGGGTCCCCATCACACCGCCACTTCTTGTGTATGCATTCGCCAGAGCCACACTGGATCTCGCTGGCAGGGCACTTGGTGTGTATCACCGGCTGGCGGCCACACTGCTCGAGGGACTCATCGGACTGGTCAGAGCAGTCTGCGTCGTCGTCGCACACCCAGCTGATGGGGATGCAGGAGGAGGTGCTGCACTGGAACTCATGGGCACCGCAGGTCGGTGGGGCACAGTCGAGCTCGTCACTGCCATCATTACAGTCATCCTGGCCATTGCATACAAAGTTCCTGGAGATGCAGCGGCCACTGGAGCAAGTGAACTCATCAGGGCTACACGTTATATTGCCTAGTAAGAAGGAAGATGCCCCATTGAAAGTCATTAAGACTGGTCCTTACAAGACTCTTGTCCCCAAACATGTAATATACTGATATTTGATTATTAATCCTAGCTTCCTAGCTTAAAAGCTAAAATAGAGTTCAATCAAAAACAAACTTATGAAATATTAAGAAACTTTCAACGTATAAACAAATGCAGGCACACCGTGAAGAAGAACATAAAGGACCAAAAAACAGTTGAAGATTAGAAATAAATTTAACATGAGAATCACAATTGACTCTTAAAGGGACAGTGATCAAAAACTTAAATTGTGACAGGGGATTTCATTTTGGAAGGCAGAGACTGAGTTATCCTTGAATCAACATACTGCTTGTCAGGCCAGATTGCATCAATAGCTTACACTATTATGCAATGTAATGCTCATAGCAAACATTAAGACATTATCACCAAAAAGGAGTGAACCACATATCACTGTACATGGGTCCTTCCTTTCTGGTCCTTTAAATGAGGATCAGAATTATAAGTCTTAAACACTTTCAATTTTTAAAAAGTCATTGCCAGGGCTAGAATCACAAATCTAGCAACCAGGTATGCTATTAATGATAAGCTAGTCACACTAGCCAGTTTGTACTTTGACTTAAATTCCTGCCAAATGTATTAAGGCCACAATTTGGTGGTATTTAGAATAGAGACCACGACTCTCTTGGGAAGCAAAATCTAAATTTACAAGGGAAACACTTGGCAGCTCCAGGGCTTACCAATAAATACAGTTTAATTCTAGGATTGAACACTAAAAACTCATTGGACTAGGTGCAGTGGTATTGACCTCAAGAGTGCACAAGACTGGTGTTTCTAATGTAAGTGCCCTGGGCTCCAGTATATACTGCCATAACAGTATATAACCAGTATATAACACTCACCCTTGTCAGACCTGGGAGCTGGAGATTTTAGAGGCACCATAAAAGGGGCGGTAGCTTGAAAGAACCTTCAAAGCAATGTTTACTCAACCTAGAGATTTTCCCAAGGCTTCACCTTTAACATGGAACATTTTATTACAAATTTTCCAAGACCAGAAAGATGAAAGAATAGGAAAGAGAGTCACAGGAACTGTAACAGGAGACAAAGGTATCACCAGCTGGGTAGACTTTTCTTTGGGTATCCACGAGCAAGATGTTAATCCATCCTTCTGAGCCAGTTTAACTTTTGGAAAGGTTATGACCGAATCTAATTTGGAAGCAAAGAAATGCGTGCAGGATACTTGAGTAATTTATTCCAATAGTTGATCTAGTTTAGACCTATGGATGTGTGCATGCCCTTACCCACTTTCTAGTTTTATTGAGCTCAAGTGAGGACGGCCCTAACATAGTCCATAGAATTGCTGCTTCACTGAGCTACTTTTAAATATAATGCCTTGAAGGACTTACCTTCTTATTACTACATGTCTAAAAGAAACACCAACCAATGGTCAATTACCAAGTGAATGTCTTGCACAGTTTTAGGGCAGTTAGAAAGCAACAAGGAATTGAGCAGATAGTGAAGTCTCTGAAAAGTGAGTCGATGTAAGTGCATCTTCATGCCTAGGTTAGCTGCCCCTACCCACCCTTCCTCGAGGAAAAGGGTCTTTGGGTTACGCCACTCAACACTGATCTTCTTACCACAGTTTTCTTCATCTTCGCCACTGTCACAATCATTTTCACCATCACATCTCCAGGACACTGGGATACACTGAGTGGAACGGGCGCCACAGCTGATTTCATTTATGCGGCACGTTCTCATATCTGTTGACGATATACAGTCTCAAAAGAGCCTCAGAATGGATCAATGCAATGCTGCTGCTCCTGTGCTGCCTGGAAGTTGTAACACCTGCAACTCAGTGGCCTGGCATACCGCTGAAACTGAACTTACTACTGCAGCCTGGGGAGCTCTTTCACCAACTCCATTCCTTAGAAGCCACGCCAACCTGGCAGTGCACGTGAAGGCCTTGACCATGTCACTCCCTCAAGGTCCCATGGCGTGCTCAGCTCTTGCTTTTGTTTTACTTGGCATAGTTTATTGGCTGGCCTGTCCTAGATCACTATTTATCTGGTGGATATCAAGTGGGCACACAGAAATTTGTCACCAAACTCCAACTTCAATAAAGGCCAGATGGTTGAACAGTTATGAAATCTTCCATTGTTTAGATTCCTTTACAGGCTATTTTCACGATCTTTTTTAGATTTACATCTCACAAAAGAGGGGCATAACCTAAATCTTGACTTTACCAGGTTATTCTCCACTAAAATATGGGGCTGAATCTTTATAGAATCTGTCTTTATAATATTGGTCAAGGTGAAGTATATTCATTACTTTCCTCACTTCTTGCCTAGAAGGTAAGAATACCCTTATCTTTCTTGCTGTTTGATTTTCTTTTATAATCACGTTTCAGACCTAAATTTCATTTACATTAATCCTTTTTTAGTATGTCAGCAAGCCTCTACTCCCTCAAAATGAACTCCAAGACTTTCTTCACCTTGACATTGAAACAATCACAGTTTATATGACCCCAAACCATCGCCTACTATGGTTTCAGACTTTTTCCTGAATATCAGCCTAAGACCCAGATATACACCTGCCAACCTACGAAGTTTCTCTTATTTAGGAACAAGCTATCAGCTCACTGCTTTAGTATTTGTAAGTTACATGTTTGTTAAAAGTCACTGTATACAGATCGCCAAATACTAGCCACCATACCCCTTCAGTAATAGCTTTTTAATAATTTGGGAAAGTGTGCATCTAAAAGCTTATACTTGGCCTATGGGGAACGTCACATCTTGACTTAGCTTCCAGGACCAGAGTACCATCTGCTCACATTCATCACTATCAAACATTTGAAGTCTATGCACCTAGTCAAGGAGTTCTTAATCAAATCTGCTGGCTTCAGTCTTATGTATTCAATAGTGAAGCTACCCAAGAGAATGTCAGTCTTGTTAGACCAGGGAGTATATTCTTTCAAGGAGACTAATCAACTGTTAATAACTTGACTGACCTTGGAGTCAATTGGCCTAAAGTTTCAGAATTTCAGAAGGCAGGAAAAGAAAAAACCAAGTAGTAGATTAAGCAGTACTTAGAATTATGAGACACAGAACAGCTTGGAAAAGTTCAAGTCCAAAGCAAGTCATACTCACGGCACTGTTCTGGGCTTTCATCAGAACCATCTTCACAGTCAGGATCCCCATCACACTGCCACCGGTTGGGAATACACTGGCCATTATTGCACACGAAGTCAGACTCAGCACATGTCTTCTTTACTACAAAAGTATATTTGAAGGGTTAAAGTTGAAGGCATTTACCCAAAACCCCTATCTTTGCATTAGGGCTAAAACTGCATTTTTGAGTTTAAAGCTGAGTCATTTGGCACTTAATTGCCAACATCCAGGAGAACTTTAAAAAAATCATTTTTGTTTTTCAGAGGAAGGTGCTTAACTGAGAGACTTGGAGGGTACTGAAGTCATCAGGGAAAGAGAAAGGTTGCCCACTGTTTTACAACCCAGAGATACCTCATATCTAACTTCCTGCCTGATTACCATGTTGGGATTAAGTAACACTTTCATTCTCTTCAAGGGGTTTATCTAAGTCATTTAACTATTTTGTAAGTTTGATAACCAGGCATTACCCTCTGTGACTGGATCATAGTGTAACTGTTTGTTATGCTCTGAATATTTTTATTTTCCCCCAAATTGTGTTGAAATCCCAACCTCCAATATGGATGGTATTACAAAGTGAGGCTTTTGGGAGGTCATTATGACACAAGGGTAGAGCCCTTGTGAATAGGATTGATGTCCTTATAAGAAGTGAGAGAGTCTTCTCTATGTTCTCCACCACCTGAGGACACAGAAGATGGCCATCTGCACACCAGAAACATGAGGTCTGGCACCTTGATCTCAGCCTTCTCAGCCTCCAGAACTCTGAGAGATAAATTCCTGTTGTTTAAGCCACCCAGTCTACAGCATTTTGTTATAGCACTCTGAACTAAGCCACTGTTCCAGGGGTATCTCTTAACAATACATGATAGATGGCCAAACCCCAGGACTGGATATTGCCACTGCTACTGGTCTTCAGGGGCAAAGGAACTTATCTAGTAGGAAGAGAAAAAAATCAAACAGTATAACAAGATAGATCATATTTAGAATTCAAGAAATCAAGATTTTAGCCATTGGAGCCAAGGGGTAGGCTAACATCAACCAGCAAAAGTCACTGAAGCTGCCAGTACTCATATCCATAATTTACTGTGAGAGTTAAAATAGCCCAAGGCAAGGTCTCCTTCTAGGGCAGACCATCCCCCCATACTTAGAGTTACCATGAAATTTGTCCAAGTAGGAAGCCTGGAAGCCTGGTCACTCTACTCATAAAGGAATCTGAGAATAGGAAAAGTCTTGATAAAGGAGCCGTGCAGGATACCCTACGTTTATCCTTCTTGGCTTGTAGTCTTCCTTTCTGTGTATCTATACTTTCTACCTGAATTTCTATTTTAAAACATTTCTCCCTTATAATTGTTGTGTGATGGTAAATCAGGAAAGTTTGAAATTTGCTGAGAAATTGAAAGGGACAATATCAAGTCAAGGGTATAAGCCAGCTAGAACTCTTGATTTTAGAGCTCACCCTGGGACCACTCTGGTTTAGCCTTAGATATTTTAAAGTGGGAAGATGGTGATTATAGTTAATTTCTAAAACCCAGGATGGGTTGACAAATTATAATGATCCGAAGTATTATTCATCTCCTTGAATTGCACAGCCAAGAAAACAAGAAAAGCCATGTTGTCTATTAGATTCACACCTGTTTCTAAAATCACCCAAATACTCAAATCCCAGTGCTAATGAATTAAGTCTCATCTAAGGCCCATTCTCCAGAGCATGGAGGAAGAGGTCAGAGAATCTATAGGGGTTAGTTGCTATAATTCAATCTTTGATGCTCTTCAGAAGTTAATAAGAGGAGTAGAGAAATGGTTGTAAAAAGGCCACATGATTTTAAGAAGTACAAAATGCCATGCGGATATGAAAGCATGGCTGTATAACAAAGCGTTTGAGCAAAAGATAAATAGGGACAAATTGCCATAGACGCTCTCCATTCTAATCACAGACTAGGAGGGTAAAGAAAAAGGATATTTGAGCCGGTCCTTGAAAGAGGGATAGAAATTTAGATGTGACACAGAGGAAGAGAATTAGTAGTTACATAATTAAGGTATTTAAGTTACTGATTAATCCAGTCTAACACTTAGAAGAGAATGGGTTAATGGGACCAACAGAAGCACGTGGCTTCTAGAATCTAAGGCCAAGTTGACACAATATCCCAGTTGGCATGTTTGACATAAAAAACCCTACTGAAAATTATACCCAAGTTCCACACCAAGAGGAGATACAGGAAAAAAAGGAGGAGGTATTGCAAGTTTTAAGTAATTGTATAGCTTTTCTCGTCCACCAAGGAACATCTCCAAGTAAATATTCAAAGCTTCCCTGAGTCATGCTTCTATCTTCTTTCTCTGCTTTCACACCTGGGAGGCAGAGACAAATTCTGGCCAAGAATATACTTAATTTTTCCCACCTCAAATTATCTCAAATATACATTTACCTCCTTCCCTCGTCCAAACCCTTGTACCATGTGGCTAGCAGAGGGTATTTATAAAAAAGCTCTTTTAGGGGCTTGGTGCCTGTAACTCAGTGGTTAGGGTGCTGGCCACGTGCACCAGGGCTGGAGGATTCAAACCCCACCTGGGCCTGCTAAACAATGACAACTACAAAAAAAAAAAAAATAGCCGGGCGCTGTGGTGGGTGCCTGTAGTCCTAGCTACCTGGGAGGCTGAGGCAAGAGAATCACTTAAGACCAAGAGTTGGAGGTTGCTGTGAGCTGTGACACCACGGCACTCTACCAAGGGAGACAAAGTGAGACTCTGTCTCAAAAAAAAAAAACAACAACCAAACGTCTCTTTTAGGAAAACCCAGTCCTTATACCCCAAGATAACAGGTCAATTTCTACTGATTTAGTCAGATGATAAAAGAAGACTTCAAAATAAAGAGTATTATTACTTTTTAAGGAAAAAGTGAGGTGTTTTGCCTAATATGATTTTTATAATGGGGTAAAAAAATGCTACTTACTCCAAGACAGCAGTGGACAAGACTAAGGACTTCAAGGGAGCTGTTTAGTGAGAGAACTAGATTACCTAGGTAATGCAGAAATAGCATGGAGCTCAATGTCTTGTGTAGTAGATGAAAATCTTAAAGAGTTAAAATGCAAATGATGGAAAGTGTTACACAGGAAAACTACTCTTGGTCCTGAGACTGGAGATAAGTTTCTTCTCTGGGACAGAAGAATGGACTCTATGCAGCCAAGGAAGCTACTGATCTGCACGTTGGCATGAAGACACTTGTGATGTTGTTCAGAGAGCAAGCACGGGACCCTGTGTGCCAGGATGTAGTATCTCAGTCAGGCCGTGACAAGATGGAAGTGATGAAACCTTCATTTAGCTCCTTACTTTTTTTCTATATTTCTAGTTTGTGTAGTGAACATCTTCTAAAAGGTAAATAACAATGCTAAACCAATATTCACACACAATGTTATTTACGGCTTTTTACAACATTGAACAAGGACCATAGAGCAAACTTCAGCACGAATCAAGGTACCTAATCGTGAGTTTGGTAAGTACTTCTCAGCTGATCTGGCTCGACATGACAAATGCATACAGAGGCCTTTCTCACAAATGATCTTTTGATAGATGCTGATTGATGAGTATGATGTTATATCCCCATTCTCTTGGGGAGAGCAAGTCTTCCGCCCTGCTAATGCGTTGGAATTAGCAACTATTGTAGCCAGAGAATTAGAAAAGAATCCTTATCTGATCTTTGATCTGTGCTGGCTTGTAATTTCTATGTCAGGGGTTAATTAACCCCCTGAAACTTTATGGGATTTTCCTCATGTTCAGGGCTTACTTTCTTTTCTGGGGTCAGAGCCGTGCGTAACAGTAACAAAAAAATAACTTCTAAGCATTCTTCTGTCTTTATTTCTGGTCCACTTTTCCCTTCCCCCAGCCTCCTATAACCCATGTTTGCCTTATCTAAGATTTACTGGGTCCTGTCATTTAAAAGGAAATCCACTTTATCATCCATGTTTTATACTCAAGTTGATAACCTCATGTTAAATTTTCAATTAATATATTTCTTTAGATAGGGAAGTACAGATTCTTTGGGTCCTGGTTCAAAGCAATTGCTAGGAGTGGATTTTATTTTCAAAATCTCAATACATTTGTAGGAACTAAGATAATATCATCCATTTTAATAGAATGCATAAGTCCACATGAGATGGCAAGTGAGATCCTCAAACTCTTTACTCACCACAGTTCTTTTCATCACTGCCATCAGCACAGTCTTCGTCCCCATCACATTTCCACAGGAGAGTAATACACCGGCCATTGGAGCACTGGAATTGGGAGGGTTCGCATTTGGCTTTTCTCCCTAGAATCAGAAGGGAACACTAAGCAAGGCGAGGACAGAAAGGTGGTAGGTTAGAGATGCAAGTTACCCAAAACCCACGGACAGGGCCTCTTAGGAGGACAGCTGCAGACTCATCAGGCTGTAACATCTTCAGGGCCAGAGCTGGATGGGTCTTGGGACAAGTGACTGACAGCAACTGAGTTCTTTGCTGGGCACATGCTGAGACAAAGTACTAGATTTCCAGCCTTTCTTGTGGTGAGGCATAGCCCAGGGACTAAGTTCTGGCTAATGTAAACAGAAATGGTATATAGGGCTTTTATAAAACATCCTTAAAAGGATAGAGGATCTATTTTCCTTCCCTTTATTCCTTTCTGGTTCCTGAAAATTTGGCACAGTGGCTGGAATAGTGATCTTAGGCAAACGAAACCAGATTAAGATAGAAGGAACCTGGACTGTCTAGAGACCACAGGGCATCACATCTGCTTCTGGAATCATTTCTCTCATTTGTTTAAGCCGTTTGTGCAGCTACAATCACACAGCCGAATCCTAATCCTTTAATGGCACTTCTTGTCCATATCTATACTTTCATTGATGGAGGATGTTCCTATTACAAAGTAAAGGAGATGTCGAAAGGGCAGCAAGATGAGGGTAAAATAGGAGGGTAATCCACGGTTCCTCATCTTAGAAACTGAGGTCTAACTGTAAAAAAACACAATTACAAAACAGCTTCAAGATAAGATAAAAGGAACATAAAGTACAGTTAAGAGGCAAGGGGGAGCATTTCTATTGTAAGGTAGCGCCATAGACCCGGACTCTATTGCTCTGAACTTCAGTTTCCCTATGCCAAGTGTATGGACACTTAATTCATATAAAGGTATGAATTAAGACTTATAAGTAGGGTACTTAGTTTTTTCCCTGGTGCAGGACGAATAATATTCAGGTGATTCCTATCATTAGCAGTGCTGTCCTCTTTGAGAAAAAAAGGTACTAACCTGGTTGCTTAAAGCAAATATGCTGCAAATATTTGAGAAAACTAGTGAAATCATACAGTCGATGCACATTACTTAGGGAGGGTTTCTAAGCAGAAAGCCTTCCGATTTCCTGCCACCTTTCAGCATGTGCAGCTGTGGCCTGCTGGCATAAGAACTGATGCTACGGGGACAAGCACGGACTGGAACGATTGTGTTATGTGCACAATACTCTAGTTGGTGTCCCCGGTATCAGTTACTCCCTGCTGTCTGGGAGCATTTTGTGCTTTGTGGCTAATTTCTGGGAAATCAAAATTTGGCCCAACTCAAGATTACTGCATGGGTGTAGTAAACTTCTTTCCATGTTAAATATATTGCTTTTTGTATCTACCACTCTGCTCCTAAGAGTCTAGTTAAGCAGGGACTCACCTACAAGGTAGTATGGTAGAATGGTACTTTCTACCTACGTTTTATAATACTCATTCCACAAATATAGGCTGTAAGATACTAGGGATTTAGAGGAGGGTAGAGATTGTTGTCAGGAAGCATCACCTGTTCATTTTTATGCAGCTAAGCAAAATATGAGATATCTGGCTGCCTCCTTCCTTCTCCCCATTGCCACTGAATCCTCAGCATATTCTTATTCTCGATGTTCTAGGGGCCATTTGCCATAGTTCTTTAACTTTACTACCTTTGAGGACCGTGAGAGTGGCAAGAATCTTCTTTGAGTACTTTAGTAGCTAAAGTAGAGAAAGAACAATTTACAGTCAGAGAATGTAGGTATAAATATACTTGGGGGCAAAAAAATAGGTGGCAGCTAGGATACTGAAAAGCTCTGAAGGTTTTAGTTACCAAAGGTTAAGTCAAAATGAGACGTAGTTAGCAAACTTCTAATCAGAGTGAGACAGGGACCTAAAAATAGAAAGGGACCTAAAAATAGGTTTTCCCTTCAGGGTTACGTACTGAACGAAGACCTCCTTAAAAAATGAATTTTAATGGTGTGTGCCACACCTTGTGGGGGCAAAACACGATTGTAAGAGGGACTTTACCTAACAAATGCAATCAGGGTAACCTGGTTTCTTGTACCCTCAATGAATCCCCAACAATAAAAAATAAAAAAAAAAACGAATTTTAAAGCTGCAGATTTTATAAACACCCAAACTGGCCTGGGATTAAATATAGGCATGCACATAGCATCCTAAGTCTGATATTTAGCCCATTATCATCTTGAAGAGGGTCTCTGAATTTAGCTGTAGTATATAAGCTATCAATGGTAATAAATTACATAAAAATCCCAGCAACTGCTCCAGAGTCTATACTGCTCAGGGCAAACATAGCATTTTCTAAGAAAATATCCTAAGACAAAAAGGAGTCTAATTTGTACCTTTTCTTATCCCTGATATTTCCACTTTACCCAAGCTTCTGCCTGATTGTCATAAGGCTATGTTTTGCCATCACACGCACAGACACTCCATTAGGAAGGAGGAGCAACTGGGGTTAGGAGTATAATGCCCCACTGAAACATCCTTGCTTGTTGAAAAGAGCAAGATGGGGTGGGAGGTGGGAAGGGAAGCTGGCTTTATAAAAAACCCTTTAGAGAGAGGCAAATAAAGACCTTAAGCTTGATGGCTATGCCTCTTAGTCTCTGAATTTCCTAAGCACTTTGTTTTGAAAGATTGCTACTGGGCAGAAATGCTCCCTAGTTTTAATTCTCTGCTTCACACAGAGTAGGAGAACTCAGACAGTAAATCGCACGCTTAGACTCCGTCATCAGACTGTAACACTTTTTAGGTTTTCTGTTCAAGTTTTAAAAAGGCTCTGACTTTCCACCTCTAGTGTGCAACTGGGATTGCCACTGTACACAGCTCCCAGAGAATGGAAAACACCACGAGTTAAGAAGCTTTTGGTTCCTGAAGCTTTGGGGATTACAGGACTGTGGCCCTGTAGTCTATTTCCATCCATGAAAGTTAAGTCTCAGGCTCAGTATTATACTTTCATAAAGCGAACAAGCTGAGTTTGAAATCATCTGCACCCGACGTTCTTTTAATTCTTAGATTAAGCTGAAGCTGATGACATCTCAATAAATAAACAAATAAATTACCTTGGAAATAGAAGTGTTAGGTACTTATCCTATGGTCGGTCTGCTCAGAAAAATGAGAAACTGGGGTAAAATGCAAGTTTTAACAGGTTCCTCAAATCCATGGGATTTCTCCTGAATGCCTTATAGCCAAAGGGGTGGTTGAAGTGGGAGAGAAAAGCCACATACCAGCAGGGGCCCTGTGTGTTCCACTTGTCTCAATGAACAAGGTTTTAAAAGAATATTAGATTTTTATATAGCAATTTGGAAAGGGTTCTATTGCTTTAAGAAAGTAAACCCTCTAGGTTTCCTTCTAGCTCTGATATTTAGAAGGTATACTCTGCTTCTTTGGGTCAGGGGGTTGGATGTCACTTGTGTCTACTCACTTACATGACTATTTAAATTTGTAATGAATGAATCCCCAAAGTGTCAAAGAATCCTTTGCTTTTACTGTCACTTATATAGATGGAATCACACTATGCAAACTTACATCAAGGCGCCCATGTCCCAGGAGCCTTGCTTACCTAAATTGTTAACGCTGCTACCCAGACATGTTGGCAGTTCACTGGCTCCAAGAAATTCAGGGTTTTTAATGCATATGGAAGTCAGCCTGCTGTTGTCTAATTGTCCCTGCAAGGGTTGATATGGGAGAACAATATGTAAGCTTCAGTAAAAAACTGCACCGATCTTACAGTACATACCGAGCCAAGCCTTCGAGATGGGTTACAAATTTCCCTGCTGGGCTCTGAGCTGCACCTTGGCAGGAGTGCTCCAACATGCATGCCCAGAAATAGAGATGGTGTCTCTGAGGATCAGGCTCACAGTGTACTTCAGCTTGCACAGAGGGGCTCATGCTGCCACACTGCTGGGGCTACCAGACCAAGCACTTGCATCTCTCCTGCCCTTCCTCATTGCTTGACCATAGAGGTGTTATCATCTGCTGGAATTTCTTCCGTCTGTTTGTTCTGGCACTTCTGGGGCCACCAAGGACATTTATTTTTAGTCTAATTCACTTCTACTGCCTGCCACTTTCATGCCAATCTTTCTATTCATAGGCTAAAACTCCTTTTAGGACAAGCATATTTCTGAGTCAGCAAAGTTTTCCTATAGAGAAAGAAGTTCATGAGAGGCAAAGTACCACAACAGAGGTACTAAGGGAGAGGTTCTGAGCTATCAGGCACAGAGTTTGTGTTGCGGCCTTAAGCTCAGACTCTGAAGCAGTGTAAGAACCAGTTTGGGGGCCACTAAATGCTCTTCAATGTGTAGGTTGTTTCTTCTGATTCCTCAGAATAAGTGAATTTTACAATTGACAATTGTCAAATTTGTTTTTTCCTTTACATTGGATTCAGATGATCTTAAGAATCATGGATAAATAAATAAGATGGTTTTTTTTTGTTGGCCCAGAACTGGTCTAAGACTTTATATGTCTTAACTTTTAAAATACCCAATCCTACATGGTCGTGACTATTATTCACCTTTTACAGATCAAGAAACCTGTTCAGAGAAGGGAAATACAGTAACTTGCCCAAGATCACCCTGGGAAGAGCTGGGATTTGAACCCAGGCATTCTGGCTCCAGATACTGAGCATTCAAATAAACTAGAGTGCCAAACTCTGGCCCACTCAGGACTATGTGTTTCTAGAATATTCTGTTGACTTTGAATTTAATCCAGAAGTAGGTGTTTTTGTTTGTCAAGATGATCTCTCCATAATACAGCCTTATTCCTGAGATAGAGCCCTGCTTCCCTTCTTCATTCTAACTTTAAAAAAAAAATGCAGCTAGAATTTTTTCAGTGGATCATCTAGAAGGATTATGGCTCCTGGTTTTCTTGTTTAGGGCTCACTGGTCAAGTCAGAACAAAAGCCCTCCACCTGATATACTTGGGAGTTTGTGCCTTTGGGTGGTAAACTAAGTCAGCTCTCAAGTTTCAGTATGTATCAGAATCTCCTGAAGGGTTTGTTAAAACTTACAAAGTTGGGGCCCAGCCCAGAGATTCTGATTCAAGAAGTCTAGGGTGGGGCCTAAGTTTGCATTTCTAATGAGTTAATGTTGACACTGCAGGTTTCAGACCATACTTTGAGAACAACTGCACTAGGGTTAGGAAGCTATGCTTCGATCCATAATGGAAGTGTCTATTTGATTTTCAAGGCTATAAGATATACTATTAATATTAACCCCCATATCCCCTCATGTCTATCACAGGATAGACAAAGGAGGTAAATACCAGTCTCTTATAACAGACCCAATGGTGAAAACCTGAGCAAAGTTCTTAAAACTGCTATGTAGGTAAAATTTGTTTGGATGCATTCAGAGGCATACATAGTAAAGAGGTTCTTCTAAAATCTATCTTCCCCTCCCTGTGTACTCCGTCTTTGCTCTGTTCACTTACTCTAAATCAGCAGTCCAGAAATGAGCCCAGACTGGCCTGTACCCTGACACCTGGCCATGGACAAATGGCCATACCCAAGTCCTCATCTTTCACTTACTCTAAATTTAAGGCTCTTGTTCATCTGCCACATTCTCCACCCAAATCAAGATGGTGATTCATTCAAACAACTCAGAATGACCAGAAGTGTCAAGGATGGGATCACTTCCTGGTTTCCCACTGTCTCTAGGATTGAGTAAATTCTTTACTCATTTCCTCAGACTTTTCCCAATATGCCACCACCATCACCTGCTCGGACTATACTAGCTGAGCTAACAGCTCCAAGAGGAACCCCCCTCACCTAGCCATGCCTTTACCTCTCATGTGGCTGCTCTGTCTTAGTTTGCTCATGTTATCCCTGTCCAATTATCCACCAGGAGGCGGCTGAGATGGTACTCTTGAATGAGGCCCTCAATGCCTTTTCTTGGCAGAACTGGTTATGGTCTGGTTATTCTCGTAGTCCCTGTCCACAGCCATTATGGGCTGTGAAGCATTTAGCCACCCATTTCCACCTTTAAGCACAGAGAGCCCATAAAGCAGGTCCTATATTTTATCTTTGTAACTCAGGACCTGGTGCCTGACACCCAAAGATTCTCTAAGCACCAGTTAGTAGTCTTGGATACATAAGTGATTTATTGGTTCACTAATAAAGCTGGTCTGAACTAAAGCCTTTTGTCAAAACTTTCTTCCCAGTTTTTCTGAAATTGAAATCAAGTGTGACCCCACTATCTTATTAGCTAGAGTTCTTGGAAAGACTCTAAGCTATAAAAGCTCTTGTTCATTATAACTATGAGGGTATATTCACCTTGTCTTTACAGCACTTTTTCATTTAAAAAACAGTACATCTTTACACACTTGTCCATCAGAATGAGTGTGTAAGTGTGGGTGTGCTAGCCTCATTTCCATGTGAGTAGAGAGGTCTGACAGCAGGGGCTAACTAGTAAGGTTAAGAGTTTGATGTATCAGACCCAGATTTTACTTCTGACATGTTTTCATGCTCTTTGGCAATGTTGACAACAACCCACTGCTGTTTGAATTTCTGCAGATGATCACTTTTGTAAGATTATCTGCTGAAATGGAATCATTTCTGGCTATGTCACATTGAAGTCTAAGTTCTTTGTGATTTTAGGCAACTTCATAAGCTATAACCCAGGTAGCATGTGAGAATTCCAGCAATCTTCCGCTGCTGTCTGCCTCTTTTATGATTAAATCTTAAACATTAGATCTTCTCACTCCTATTCAGAGTTTCAATTCTAGGCTGTCTTTGGATTATGATTTCCCAGTTTTTCTCCCCCACTAGATTAAGAGCTATCAAGGAAAGGACCAACCCTGTGGTTGCTGTATCCCCTATGACTGGTGCCACAGGGTAGTGTTCAGTAGATGTCCTTCAAGCTGTTTCAAGCAGATGTACAAAGATCAGCATCAATCTACATCGTATATAGTTAACCTACAGATCATTAACAACTCAGGTCTTGGGAAGGGTTTTTAAGAAAATGAAAGATTAGAATCAGTCAATAAAATAGGAACCCTGTTTATTCACAATATTGGGGGGAAATAGAACAGAAGAAGTAACTTGTAAATGTTGTCTGTCACCAAAGCCTTAATGTCTTCCTTGCCTAGCGTGTTGCAAGTCTCTCAGTCCCATGGCCAACACTGTTTCTAGATACATAAAGGCTATTAGCCAGTAGGGCCAACCCCAATGCCCTGAGGTGGCAAAATCAGCCACACTAGCCAGAAGCCACATCTTACAATTTCTCTCTCAAATTCTCTCTTAAGTTCAAGGCCATGCATACTCCTTCCTTCACTCATACAGAATCTCTAAGATACAAAGCAGGCAAAAGATCTCTAAGCATTAAGACATTTCTAGCAGAATTTCCATACTTAACTCTCACGGCACCTAGCAGCCATTGTTTTGCTTACTTTACAATCTCAAAATCACTAGTAGGCTCAAGACTTCCTAGAAGACTACATGAGAAAGGAAAAGTGCGAAATTTAAGGAAGCGAGTAAGCATCACTAAAGCAGAAATCTAAAATCTGAAATGTTCCAAAATCTAAAATTTTTGAGCACTGACATGATGCGGCAAGTGGAACATTCCATAATTGACCATGTGGTAGATCACAGTCAAAATGCAGTCAAAAAACAGTCCAAAGTTTCATGCATAAAATTACTAATTATTGCATAAATTACCTTCAGTCTGTATATGTGTAAGATGTGAAACAAATACATTTCATGTTTAGACTTGGGTCCCATCCCCAAGATATCTCAATTATGTACATGCAAATATCCCAAAATCTGGAAAAAAAAAAATTCAAAGTCCATGCAACACTTTCTATATCATCTGCCATCTCGGTTGGTTCCTGCAGTACAGTTAACCAGTCTAAGTGGTATTAACAGTGTTTAGAGTTTATCCTACAAGGCAACAGAAGAGCTTAGAGATAGACACTGTTTTATTTATTTATTTATTTATTTATTTATTTATTTATTTATTTATTTATTTTTGAGACAGAGCCTCAAGCTGTCACCCTGGATAGAGTGCTGTGGCATCACAGCTCACAGCAACCTCCAACTCCTGGGCTCAAGCGAGTCTCCTGCCTC
>CAUYRH010015282.1:0-14983 GCA_963574655.1 Perodicticus potto | reverse complement strand
CCTGGATAGAGTGCTGTGGCATCACAGCTCACAGCAACCTCCAATTCCTGGGCTCGAGCGAGTCTCTTGCCTCTGCCTCCCAAGTAGCTGGGACTACAGGCACCCTCCACAATGCCCGGCCATTTTTTGGTTGCAGCCATCATTGTTGTTTGGCAGGCCAGGCCGGATTCGAACCCGCCAGCTCAGGTGTACGTGGCTGGCGCCTTAGCCCGTTGAGCCGCAGGCGCCGAGCCTAAACTTTTTTTTAGAGACAGAGTGTCACTATGTCGCCCTCAGTAAAGTGATGTGGCGTCACAGTTCACAATAACCTCCAACACATGGACTTAAGCGATTCTTTTGCCTCAGCCTCCCGAGTAGCTGGGACTATAGGCACCTGCCATAATGCCCTTTTTTGGTTGTAGTTATCATTGTTGTTTGGTAGGCCCGGACTGGGTTTGAACCTGCCAGCTGTATGTGGCTGGCGCCCTAGCCACTGAGCTACAGGCGCCGAGCCAAAACTTTAAAAGAACTCTGTCAGGAAGGGTTCCTGTTACTGTTACCAAGTGTTGGATGAGGAAGCTGAGGCCTACAAGGTCAGGCCAAGGGCCCAGAGGCAATAGCCAATGAGTGAGTGACTGGATTTCCACCAAGCTGCCTGTGCTGTTGCCTTCCTTGGCATCTTAGCTGTGAGCATGTGGCTCATTGGGATTTTTCTCTTTTTTCAGGGTTTTGGTTTTTTGCACTGAATGTAACCTGGACTTATCTTCACGGGCTCGTGTTGTCCCAGGATACTGTCAAAGGTAAGTTTTTAAAATGTACATGTACCATGTATGTGTACTGGCAATTAAATTATCATGGTAGAGTCCTTGTCTTACCAAGAAGAAAAGTACTTTCTGACAATGTTGCTCCTTTCCTGAGATCTTACAGAAATAGATGTTTAAAGTGGCCATCACATCAGCCTTTTGCATTTCTATTGTATGGTAGATCCCTTTGAATGCACTGGTATTTAGACTCATAACTGACTTTTGGTGCCTCATTGCACCAAATGGAAAGCTAGATCTTAGTTATGAGGATTAGCAGTTCCCGGTTTTTTGTGAGTATATTTCCAGCTTCCTTGCCTCTCATGGCTCCTTTGCATCAGTCAGTAGTCCCCATTAGCTTTCTGAATGACAGATGTACTCAAGTCATGCCTTTGCTTAAACAGTTCTCATGATGCCCAGTTACTACAGATGCTGTCCTACAAGTCCCTTCAAAAATTTAGTTCCAATCTCCATTTCTTTTTTTTTCTTTTTCAACTTTAAGTCTTTTAAAAATTTTTTCTTTTCTTTTTTTTTTTTTTTGAGACAGAGTCACTTTGTCACCCTCGGTAGAGCACTGTGGTATCACAGCTCACAGCAACCTCCAACTCCTGGGCTTAGGCGATTCTCTTGCCTCTGCCTCCCAAGTAGCTGGGACTATAGGTGCCTGCCACAATGCCCAGCCATTTTTTGTTGTTGTTGCAGTTTGGCCAGGGCCAGGTTTGAACCCGCCACCCTCACCATATGGGGCTGGCGCCCTACTCACTGAGCCACAAGCGCCCCCCCCAATCAACTTTAAGTCTTAACAGATAACTTTTTGATTTCCTAGCTATATATTAATAGTTTGGCTTTGTGTCTTGGTTGATGTTTTCCTCTTTGCTTAGAGTTTGGAAGAGGGGAGAAAATATAACTCTCTTCATTTCTGTATTTTTCCTCTTGTCCCCTCCTCTCAGACTCAGAATTCCTTTTTTATCTGTGTTCTAAGAGCACCTATTGTTATTATAGTAATAAATTATTTTTTATTTTACATTACAGTTATTTGTATCTGTCTCCTTTACTAGTCTGTAAACCCTTAAGACTCCTTAGAAAGGAACTAAGCTATTTTTTTTTTTTCAGAGTCTCATTCTGCACCCTTTATAGAATGCTGTGCCTTCATAGCTCATAGCAACCTCAAACTCCTGGACTCAAGCAGTCCTCTTGCCTCAGCCTCCCGGGTAGCTGGGACTACAGGCACCCACCATAATGCCTAGCTGTTTTCTTAGAGACAGGGTCTTACTCTTGCTTAGGTTGGTCTCAAACTCCTGAACTCAAGCATTCCACCTGCCTCAGCCTCCCAGAGTGCTAGGATTACAGGCGTGAGCCACTGTACCCCACCGAACTAACCTATTTTTAATGCCAGTGGGCTGCTCCTAGACTTGTGAAGAGCTTTATGTACATTGTTTAATCCTTCTGACACCTCTCCTGCTCAATTTTATGGGTGAAAATACTGGGGATTAGAAAGTTAAGTAACTTGCCCACAGTCACACAGCTAATAATTGATAAAGAAGAATGATTCTATTCCATCGAAGCCTCTGCTCATTCTAGTACCCTGTGCTAGCCTAGTACCATCTGGCATGTGCTAGAGACACAGTAAATGTGTACTGAATTGATATCTATTATATTTTAAATAAAAAGCACCATAGGTGATTAATTCATTCTTTCTTATATGGAAACTTACATATTAAATGCCAGGTACACAGTTTTAAGCAGACTGTGAATACAGAGATTAACAAGATATAGTGCCTAGTATCAAGGGGTTGACAGTCTAATCCCCATCACATAGAGGCAACTATTTGAACAAATAAATCCAATAAAATATTAGAGATTCTATAATAGAATCCAAACAAGATCCACAGGGTGCACTGAGGAAGGAATTCTCACTTCTCCCTAGGGATGGATCAGGAAATTCTTTATAAAGCTGAATCTGGAATGACAGGAGGGTGTTTCCTGATGGCCCTGGGGAGGGAAAGACAGAGGGAGTTATTGGAACAAAAATATGGAAACCTGAACCAATCTGACCTATTGGCAAAGTTGTAAGTAGTTACGTATGACTAGAACAGAAGTAACAAAGAGACTACGCAGATATGGTTCAACAATCCTCTTGCTTCAGCCTTCAAGTAGATGAGACTACAGGTGCCCACCACAATGCCTGGCTATTTTTAGAGACAAAGTCTCACTCTTGTTCAGGCTGGTCTTGAACTCCTGAGCTCAGGAAATCCACCTGCCTTTACCTCCCAGAGTGCTAAGATTATAGGTGTGAGCCACTGCACCCAGCCTATCCCAAGTTCTGAATCAACAGAGTACATAGGACAAAGGAATAAGGCAAATGGAGATCAAAATTTCACTTTTATTACTAAAAAAGATGAAATGGGAGAACTGGCTTAAACCTAAGGGCAGGTAGGCTTCCTAATACTGAATTCCAGGACTTAACAGGTTTATCACCCAGCAGCACTAGTCTGGGACTGACTTGCCTCCTGGGAGAGGGATGGAGCAGAACAAAATAGGTGCCCAAAGGAAGGGGAGAGGAAAAGACTGGACTTTGTAAGTCCAGTTTCTTCTTCCAGACTCACTAATTAGATAAGTCACTTCACCCTTGTTGGCATGAGTCAGGAATAGGATAGACCCAGGAACCTTAGAAAATTGTTCTGTGTAGAAGGAATCTTCAAAAGTGGGGATTCCTCCCCTAACATTCTCCAGCTTTTGTCTCTCAACAGATTGGTTTTAATGAATCCGTCCAGGTCATCTGGGATATACCTGTCTCCTCCTTTCCTCTTTCCCTTTCTTCCCTTCCTTCCCTCCCTCCCTCACTTATATGAGGTATAATCAGAAATGTCTTCATTTCCGTTTCCCCTTTGAATCACCTATGTAAGTCTAGCACAAGCAATTTAAATGTAGAACTTCACTGGTTTTGTAATGTGTTTGTCTGTTTGAAATTCAGCTGCTTTGCAGCTTATATGCAGCAAATAATTATTCCACTTTATTAATGTCTAAAAGGCCTGTAGAAAGAAAGTCTTCCCTGAAGTCTGATCTTTACTTCAGCCATGCCTACTTAGGAAAAGCAGTGCAGGCATAATTCAAGGTCAAGCAGCAGCCTTCTGTATACTGAAGCCACCAAGCCTGCTAATACCCTGTGCCCTTTGCTGAGGCCAGCACAGCTGGCATTTGCCTGCTAGGCCAGAATGGCTAATGTATGCTGTAGCCACCTGCATAGCCAACATGCAAACGAACTTTCAGTATCACCAGTCCTGCCATGGTGGCCTGTGGCTTGTTTGTTGGTGAGGGCTGCAAAGCCCCCAACCCTGTGCTGAGGCTGTGTGCCTAGTGCATGAGACCTTGTCTCTATAGAAACAGCCATTTTACTGAAGACAGACTTGCCATAACTACAGTCACTGCTAAGGTCAAAGTACTATGTGGCCTGTGATTTATAAATCTCTATTTCAGCCTCAATAGTTAAAAGCTAGAGCAAAACTCTAAAAACAACAGTAACAAGCCTAATGTAAGCTTCTACAAGAAGACACATTGTCCCCTCATTAAAGCCTAAGGCCCAAAGTCCTGGCCTCAACAGAAGCCTCAAAAATTCCGGGTTTATTTTACTCCCTTGAATTTTACTTTATGTCTGTTTATCAAGATTTTAGTACCATGCACCACATGTTAGGATCTTTGAGACCAAATTAATAGCACTGTCCTTCCCTGAACTGAGTTCTGTACCAGTTGAGAAATAGGATAAAAGAAGAGGGCATCTGGGAAGCCAAAATACTGCCTTTATTTCTAGTAAAGCTGTATTGGAGAATGTGACTGATGTCTGTAGGCAAGTGAACTTAACACTGAACCTCAAAATTCTACAGACTTACCTAGTCACAGGTAGTTGTGAGGACCCTGCTTTTATGGGCGCAGGAGAAGGCAGGCTCCCTAGGGGCAACTGGCCTCCAAAGAGAAGAACCAGGTGGCACTTGTAGCTCAGTGGGTAGGGTGCTGGCCACATACACTGAGCCTGGTGTGTTTGAACCCGGCCCAGGCCAGCTAAAACAACAATGACAACTGCAACAAAAAATAGCCGGTGTTGGAGTGGGCACCTGTAGTCCCAGTTACTTAGAAGGCAAGAGAATTGCTTGAGCCTAAGAGTTTGAGGTTGCTGTGAGCTGTAACGCCATGGCACGCTACCCAGCGTTACAGCTTGAGACTCTTGTCTCAAAAAACAAACAAACAAATAGAAGAACCAGAAGGGGCTGAGCTCTACATACCTATTCCTCTTTCCACACTCACCTGCACCTCCTCTGGTGGGAGCATGTCAGGAAGGAGAGGAGCCAAGGGTGAAACTCAGAATGGAGAAGAAGCATTTCTCTTTCACAACACATTCCCAGGGAAATGGCCTAGAGGCTACCAGGGATATGAGCCTAAGAAAGAATAAGAATTCGGAGCAGAGGAAGCTTGGCGACTTGTCATCAGTACCTATTATGTAGCAAGTACAAGTACACTATCAGTTCACACAATAATTATTTTTCCTAAATTTCAATAGGGAAACTGAGACTGAGACAAATTGAGTAATTTTCTCAAGAGCACAAGTCCATTTAACATTCAGGTCTGACTCTTTGGTTACAGCTACAACCCTGTCTCCAGATTCTAGTCACTGCTCCTCGCCTGTTGGGCCTAGCAATGGTAAAGTTCCCCTGTTGCCAGCCACTGAGTGGTTTAGTATCCTTCGTTGGCTTTCCTTAATTATTTCTACTCTAACACATTGGAAAATTGAGGGCTAGAGTGGTAGAGAAGGTAAGACTAAGTGCCCACTTCATGACAGATGGATAGGATCCTGTTAGGAGACAACGGATTTTCAGAAGTGAGTGTAGAGGCACATTTTTAGAGCTTTGAAGAAGAGGGTAATAGAAGACAGAGGTTAGTGTTGGGGGTAGGGAAAAAGAGTCAGGGGAAAGAGCAATGAGGAGGACTGATTTAGCCAGGCAAGTCAGCCAGAAAGAGACTTGAGAAAAAAAGAAGAGCAGGATAAATAGAATCTAGAAAAGATCAAAGTAAAAAAGCTGTAGCCAAAGAAGGAATCAACAAGATGAGAGCAGTGGCCTTTCATGGAGGAATGCAGGCACTGCCAGCCTTTCTTCCTCTGCGACCCTCCTTTCAGTGACACTGGGTAAGATGCAAAGGGGCAAACAGATGAGGCAGACTGGGCACAGGACTGCCCTGAGCAAGGACCTGGGAGTGTGAGTGGACTTCCAGGGTGTCTTTCTGGTACAGCTGTGCCTGCTGTGCATCATCTGTGGGATGCAGTCTCTGACTTCAGTAAAGTAGGAAAGCTTTTCTGTATATGTTACTGAAGTTTTCAAATGCTACCAACTTAATTTTTATAGAAAGCAATTTTTTGGTACAACTTTCATAAATAGGTGATGGACAAAGTCAATTAGAAAAAGCCCATTGTGCTTGCTGGGAACATCAGTCATGTGTTTTACAGTAGGAATGGGCCATGTTGATTAATCTAGAAGTGAATAGATGTCAAATTAGAAGTAGCTGTACCAATTTTACATTTCTTTTTTTTTGTTGATGTTCGTTTTTGAGACAGAGTCTCAAGCTGTTGCCCTGGGTAGAGTGCGGTGGTGTCATAGCTCATACCAACGTCAAACTCTTGGGCTTAAGTGAGTGTCTTGCCTCACCCTTCCATGTAGCTGGGACTACAGGGGCCTGCCACATGCCCAGCTACCAATTTTACATTTCACATCACATAAATATGTATTTGTTCCCAAAAACCTTACTAGGTGAACACAGTAGATGAGTGGTTTTCAACCTTCCTAATGCAGTGACCCTTTAATACAGTTCCTCATGTTGTGGTGACCCCCAACCATAAAATAATTTTCGTTGTTACTTCATAACTGTAATTTTGCCACTGTTATGAATCGTAATGTAAGTATCTGATATGCAGGATGTATTTAGTGACCCTTGTGAAAGGGTCATTCAACCCCCAAAGGGATCATGACCCACAGGTTGAGAACCACTGCAGTAGATGTTTCAAGAACCCCTTCATACAAGGAAATAACTTGCCAGAAGTGCCGCCTTGGCACGGGTCTGTGGCTGGTTATGGAGAAGCCTGTCCCAGAACCAATCTTCAGGCCCTGGTGCTTACATAGATTTCTCTTTCACACAATAAAGCATACACCACCAAACATCTTTTTAGCTTCATATTTTATAGCTGTGAGCCTTCTAGAATATTTGATAAGTTTGTAAATATTTGTACCTGTTTTATAATGGAGATTTGTTTCGTGTCATTTGATTAATTATTCCTCTATAATTATACATTTTAATGAATTCATGAAAATGTTGCATAAGTTTTTAATAAATTTCTTTTGGTACATTTTATATCATAAAATTTTAATGTACTATTGTTTGCCTTATTTTATTCTTAGAGGATATATCTTGCCTAATATATAGCCTAGTCTCATATAAAAATAAATTAACTGGCTCGGCGCCTGTGGCTCAGTGGGCTAAGGCGCCAGGCACGTACACCTGAGCTGGCGGGTTTGAATCCAGCCCGGGCCCGCCAAACAACAATGATGGCTGCAACCAAAAAAAAAAATGGCCAGGCGTTGTGGCGGGTGCCTGTAGTCCCAGCTACTTGGGAGGCAGAGGCAAGAGACTCGCTTGAGCCCTGGAATTGGAGGTTGCTGTGAGCTGTGATGCCACGGCACTCTATCCAGGGTGACAGCTTGAGGCTCTGTCTCAAAAAAAAAAAAGAAAAATAAGTATGCAAGCTTGGCATCTGTTGCTCAGTGGTTAGGGCGCCGGCCACATACCCCAGGGCTGATGGGTTGGAACCCAGCCAGAGCCTGATAAACAACAATGACAACTGCAACTAAAAAATAGCTATGTGTTGTGGTGGGTGCCTGTAGGCCCAGCTACTTTGGAGGCTGAGTCAAGAGAATCGCTTAAGCCTAAAAGTTTGAGGTTGCTGTGAGCTGTGACACCATAGCACTCTACTAAGGGCAACATAGTGAGACTCCTTCTCAAAAACAAACAAAAAAAATAAGTATGGAATTCAGTGGCATTTAGTCCATTCACATGTTGTGGAACCCTCAGTGCGTCTAATTTCAGAATTATTTCAGAATTAAACCCATTAAGCAATCACTTTATATGCCTCCTTCTCTCAGCCCGTGGGAAACACCAATCTGTTTTCTGTGTGGACTGGCCTAGTCTGGAAATTTCACATAAATGGAGTCTTACCACGTGTGGCCTTTTGCATCTGGCTTCTTTCCCTTAGCATTATGTTTTTAAGGTTCATCCATGTTGTAACCAGTACTTCATTCTTTTTGTTTTTTTCCTTAAGATAGCGTCTTACTCTGTAGTTCCAGCTAGAGTACAGTGGCATCATCACAGCTTACAGCAACTTTAAACTTCTGGACTCAAATCATCCTCCAGCCTCAGCCTCCCGAGTAGCTGGGACTCCAGACACATGCCACTGTGCCAGTTCACACTGCATCCCTTTTAACAGCCAAATAATATTTCAGTGTGGCTACACTCATTCTGTTTATCCACTCATGAGTTGATGGTGTTGGTTTGTTTCCGCCTTTTGGTTATTGTGAATAACGTTGCTATGAACATTCATGTGTAAGTGTTTGTTTGAACATCTGTTTTCGATGCTTTGGGACTTATGTACAGGAGTGGAATTATTGAGTCCTGTGGTAGTTCTATATTTAACCTTTTGAGAACCCATCAAACTGTTTTCCACAGCAGCTGCACCCACCATGTTCCATTCCACCAGCAACATGAGGGTTCCAATATCTCCACATCCTTGCCAACACTTAGTATTTTCCATTTTTAAAAAAGATTATGGCCATCCTAGTGGGTATGAAGTTGTATCTCATGATGATTTGGATTTGCATTGCGCTGATGGCCAGTGATGGTGAACATTTTCATGTGCTTGTTGTCCGTTTCTATATCTTCTTTGGAGAAATGTCTACACAAGTCCTGTCCTTTTCTTATTGGCTTGCCTTTTAATTGTTGAGTTGTAAGAGTTCTTTACTTATTCTGGATACCAGACCCTTATAATATGGTTTACAGTTATTTTCTCCCATTCTGTAGATTGTCATCTCACTATTTTCCTTTTTAAGACAGAGTCTCACTCTGTTGCCCAGGCTAGAGTGCCATGGTGTCAGCCTCGCTCACAGCAACCTCAAACTCCTGGGTTCAAGTGATCCTCCTCCCTCAGCCTTCCAAAGTGCTGAGACTACAGCAAGAGCCACCGCACCCAGTCAACAGCTACCTCATCCTTCCTTTCCTTCCCTTTCCTAAACTCAACCACCTTTCAATAATTTTTTTTTTTTTTGAGACAGAGCTTCAAGCTGTCACCTGAATAGAGTGCTGTGGCATCACAGCTCACAGCAACCTGCAATTCCTGGGCTCAAGTGAGTCTCCTGCCTCCGCCTCCCAAGTAGCTGGGACCACAGGCGCCCACCACAACACCCGGCCATTTTTTGGTTGCAGCCGTCATTGTTGCTTGGCGGGCCCAGGCTGGATTCGAACCCGCCAGCTCAGGTGTACGTGGCTGGCGCCTTAGCCCGTTGAGCCACAGGCGCTGAGCCATTTTTTTTTTTTTTTTTGAGACAGAGTCTCACTTAGTTGCCCTCGGTAGAGTGCGGTGACATCACAGCTCACAGCAACCTCAGCTCTTGGACTTAAGTGATTCTCTTGCCTCAGCCTCCCTTTTGTTGTTGTAGTTTAGCAGGCCTGGGCTGGATTCAAACCCACCAGCTCCAGAGCAGGTGGCCGGTGCCCTAAGCACTAAACTACGGGTGCCCAGCCATCTTTCAATAATTTTTCACAGCTTTTTCTAGTTCCTAAGTTTTATTTGTTTGTTTTGTGTGTGGGTATTTTCTTTGTTTTGGGGTTTTTTTTTGGCCGGGGCTGGGTTTGAACCCGTCACCTCCAGCATATGGGGCTGGCGGCCTACTCCTATGATCCACATGTTCCGGCCTAGTTCCTAAGTTTTAAATCTTACCCTTAGTCTTTTTTCTTTTATTCCCCATTTTCTGTTCTTTTCTCCTTTCCTCCTCTTCCCCCAGTGTCTGGAAGGACATGGAGGGCAAAGTTGTAAGCACCGGGGCAGCGACTGTGGCTCAGTCGGTAGGGCGCCAGCTCCATATACCGAGGGTGGCGCGTTCAAACCCAGCCCCAGTCCAACTGCAACAAAAAAATAGCCGGGCATCGTGGAGGCCGCCTGTAGTCCCAGCTACTCAGGAGGCTGAGGCAAGAGAATCGCCTAAGCCCAGGAGTTGGAGGTTGCTGTGAGTTGTGTGACGCCATGGCACTCTACCGAGGGTGATAAGGTGAGACTCCATCTCTACAAAAAATAAAAAAATAAATAAAGTTGTGAGCACCGGGTGTGGTTTGAAGAAAGGTGTCAGAGCTCCCTGCCCCTAATCTCCCCTGTACTGTTGAGCCCCTCGAGGAGGCTTTGCTGTTTGCTCAGTCTGCATGTGGTACATGTCGTGTGATCTCTGTCATGTTGTGTGTGTCGGTAGCTCAGATGCAGATGCTCCTCTCTGGTCTGAGCTTGAGATCTGTGCAGGGCCCTCCACCTCCTGCTAGTTCAGACCGGCCTCGTGTTTTTGGCTGCAGGCTCCTATCCCAACTGGAATGCACATTCCCTCATAAGGGAACACATTTCCAAAGGCCACATGCCAACCAGTGGTCCCTCCCAGTGCCCAGACACCCCCATCATCACACCTTTGTTCAAGCCGGTCTCTCCATATGGAAAGTTCTTCCACAGCCTCCTCTAATTAAACCCCTCTCTTTCTTCAAGACCTGGCCTCAGAAACACCTGCAGCCACAGTCGCCTTTAGTATCCCCAGCTGGAATCCATTTCCCCCTGGAATATTTTTAATTTTTCCCCTTGAGTTACGATGACCACAGTTTCTGAACTAAAAATCGGGACTCATGCTGTTTCTTGTTAGCACAATTGTATTGTGGAAAACGGTGCAGAGCATCAGAGAATATGAGAGTGGGCAGGGCCAGGAATCCTGGAACATATCATGACTATATAAGTGGTGGGCGGGGGCGCTCACATTGCTGAATCTGGTCATGTTACACGTTAGCTGTGGACACAACCCCCTTTATCCTTCCACAGCCTCGGGCAGCAGAAAGCACTGGCTGGCCCAGGTCCCACAAGACCCCATCTCAGGCCCAGGCCCATGCCAAGTGGTAAAGAGAGACAAGTAAGTAAGTTTTCATTGTTATTTCTGTTTTAGAGATGGGGTCTCACTGTGTTGCCCAGGCTGGTCTCAAACTCTTGGCCTCAGCAATCCTCTGACCTCAGCTTCTAAAGTGTTGGAATTATAGGCATGAGCCAGGAGGCCCATCTTGTTTTGTTTTGAATGCCACTTAATTTGGGAGTTTCTTGAGAGTAGGGATTTTTTTTTTTTTTTTGTAGAGACAGAGTCTCACTTTATCGCACTTAGTAGAGTGCTGTGGCGTCACACAGCTCACAGCAACCTCCAACTCCTGGGCTTAGGCAATTCTCTTGCCTCAGCCTCTCGAGTAGCTGGGACTACAGCGAGGCTGGGTTTGAACCCGCCACCTTCGGTATATGGGGCCGGCGCCCTACTCAATGAGCCACAGGCGCCGCCCAAGAGTAGGGATTTTATATTTCTCATCCTGCTATTTCTGATGGCTTTGCCACAACACAGCTGAGTAAACATTTCTTGTGGTCAGACAGAATGACTTCATCAGACAGGGTGAACAGAGGCCTTGGTAAGCCACAGGGTGGGGAAGCAAGATATCCCGAGAACCTGGGTCCTGGGAAGTTATCTGCAAATAAATTGCCAATAAACCTTCCTCTCCTGCTGCTCAGACACAGTGGCTCTGCCAAGGGGTGGGGGTCCTGTGACTGCCTTTGACCAATAGAATGCAATAGAAGCAATGTCCCTGAGAGGCACATCAGCCCCTACTCTCATTCCCTTGGAGCCCAGTGGCCATGCTGTAAGGAAGCCCAGACTGCTGGAGAGAGCAGCCACGTGGGGGATGGGTGAGGATGAGACCCCTAGTGGAGGAAGAAGCTAATGGCAGCTGCATGAGTGACACTAGTCAACACCAGGCAGAGCTGAAGACCCACCCCACAGCCTATGATATCATGAGAGATGTGACCGAAGGGAAGCTCTGAGGTGTCTGAGAGTAGGAAGGAATGACTGAGAAGTAACACCAGCAGATTTCTGCTAGATGCCAGCTGTGCTCACCACATGCAGAATCTCATCCGATTCTCACAGCAACCCTCCTCCCCAACTGTCAGAGGCTCAGAGAATTATAGCTATTTGTCTACAGACACTCAGCAAATGAGGACAGAGACAGATTCAACTCAGGTCTTTCTGATTCCAGATTCTAAATTCTTAACCATGCTCCTTGCTGGAGACACACACAGGCGGAAGGGTGAAGACCCAATGCCTGCCCCTGGGTGTAGACAGAATGGCCCCACTAAGAGGAGCCTGAGGTGAGCGGCTGGGCCTCTGTTCCTGGAGGAGTCAGCAGATGGTATGCATGGCTGTGCTGTGGCCCACACTCCAGCTCTGGGGCTGGAGAGAGGCTGGGCCTTGAAGCCAGACAGGGTCCATGTAAGAGGTAGCTCAGGTGGCTGGGGCACCAGCTCCATACACCAGAGTTGGCAGGTTCGAATCCAGCCCGGGCCAAAAATTAGCCGGGCGTTGTGGTGGGCGCCTATAGGCCCAGCTAATTGGGAGGCTGAGACAAGAGATATAGGCCCAGCTAATTGGGAGGCTGAGGCAAAAGAATCACTTGGGCCCAGAAGTTTGAGGTTTCTGTGAGCTGTGATGCCACGACACTCTACCCAGGGCGATAGCGTGAGACTCTGTCTCAAAAAATAAAAAAATAAAAAAAGTGTGGTGCCTGTGGCTCAGTGAGTAGAGCACCAGTCCAAGGGTGGCAGGTTCAAACCCGACCTTGGCCAAACTGCAACAAAAAGGGGCGGCACCTGTGGCTCAGCGAGTAGGGCGCTGGCCCAATATACTAAAGGTGGCGGGTTCAAACCCGGCCTCGGCCAAACTGCAAAACAAAACAAAAAAATAGCCTGGCATTGTGGCGGGCGCCTGTAGTCTCAGCTACTCCAGAGGATGAGGCAAGAGAATCGCCTAAGCCCAGGAGTTGGAGGTTGCTGTGAGTTGTGTGAGGCCACGGCACTCTACCGAGGGCGATAAAGTGAGACTCTGTCTCTACAAAAAAAAAAAAAAAAAAAAAAAAAACAGCCAGGCAGGGCGGTGCCTGTGGCTCAGTGAGTAGGGTGCCTGCCCCATATACCGAGGGTGATGGGTTCAAACCCAGCCCTGGCCAAACTGCAACAAAAAAAATAGTTGGGCATTGGACAGCACCTGTAGCTGTAGCATATGCCAAAGGTGGTGGGTTCAAACCCAGCCCTGGCCAGAAACTGCAAAAAAAAAAAATAGCCAGGCGTTGTGGTGGGCGCCTGTGGTCCCAGCCATTCAGGAGGCTGAGGCAAGAGAATCTCCTAAGCCCAGGAGTTGGAGGTTGCTATGAGCTGTGTGATGCCACGGCACTCTATCAAGGGTGATAAAGTGAGACTCTGTCTCTACAAAAAAAAAAAAAAAAAAAAAATAGCCAGGCGTTGTGGGGAGCGCCTGTAGTCGCAGCTACTCAGGAGGCTGAAGCAAGAGAATCGCCTAACTCCAAGAGCTGGAAATTGCTGTGAACTGCGATGCCACAGCACTCTACTGAGGGCGACAAAGTAAGACTCTGTCTCTAAAAAACAAAACAAAACAAAAAAACCCACTTGTGCTTAAGTAACCCTCTTGTCTCAGCCTCCCAAGTAGCCAGGACTACAGATGCCTGCCACAGTGCCTGGCTATGTTTTGTTTTGGAGACAGAGTTTCATTACGTTGCCCTCATGTCAAAGCTCACAGCAACCTCAAACTCTTGGGCTTAAGCAATTCTCTTGCCTCAGTCTCCCACATAGCTGGGACTACAGGCACCTACCACAACACCTGGCTATCTTTTGGTTGTAGTTGTCGTTATTGTTTGGCAGGCCCAGGCTGGGTTTGAACCTGCTAATTCCAGGGCATGTGGCTGACACCCTAGCTGCTGAGCTATAGGCACCGAGCCGGGCTTTTTTTTTTTTTTTTTTTTTAGAGAGGAGGTTCTTGCTCTTGCTCAGGCTGATCTTCAACTGGTGAGCTCAAGCACCCCACCCACCTCGGGCTCCCAGAGTGTTCGGAATATAGGCATGAGCCACTGTGCCCAGCCCCTCTTAATATTTATTTTTTTCATTTATTTATTATTTATTTTATTTATTTATTTGAGATAGAGTCTCAACTCTGTTGCCCAGGCTAGGGTGCCAAAGTGTCATCATAGCTCACAGCAACCTCCAACTTGGGCTCAAGCTATTCTCTTGCCTCAGTTTTTTCTATTTTTTTTAGTAGAGACAAGGCCTCACTTTTTGCTCAGGCTGGTCTCAAACCCGTGAGCTCAAGCTATACACTGACCTCGGCCCCTCAAAGTGTTAGGATTACAGGCGTGAGCCACTGCAACCATCTTTCTTTTATTTATTTATTTATTTATTTTGAGACAGACTCTCACTTTGTCGCCCTCGGTAGAGTGCTGTGGCATCACAGCTCACAGCAACCTCCAATTCCTGGGCTCAAGCGAGTCTCTTGCTTCTGCCTCCCAAGTAGCTGGGACTACAGGCGCCTATCAAAACGCCCGGCTATTTTCTTTTTTTCTTTTTTGAGACAGAGCCTCAGGCTGGCCTGGGTAGAGTGCTTTGGCATCACAGCTCACAGCAACCTCCAATCCTGGGCTCAAGCGATTTTTCCGCCTCTGCCTCCCAAGTAGCTGGGACTATAGGCACCTGCCACAACACCCGGCTATTTTTTTTTTTTTTGGTTGCAGCCGTCATTGTTGTTTGGCGGGCCCAGGCTGGATTTGAACCCGCCAGCTCAGGTGTATGTGGCTGGAGCCTTAGCTGCTTGAGCCACAGGTGCTGAGCCAATGCCCAGCTATTTTTTGTTTTTGTTGTTGTTGCAGTTTGACCGGGGCTGGGTTTGAATCTGCCACCCTTGGTATATGGGGCTGGCGCCCTACCCACTGAGCCACAGGCGCCGCCCTATTTTTTAATTTAATTTTTTAAATTTAATTTTTTTTTTTTTTTTACTTTT
>CAUYRH010015281.1:0-10734 GCA_963574655.1 Perodicticus potto | reverse complement strand
ATTAGAATTTGTCAATTCCTGTGCCTTTGAGCAGACAGCCTCAAAAAGAGAGAGAGAGAGAAGAAAAAGGAAGAAAAGTTCCCATACGTTCTGCCTCAGAGGAGGGTGATGGTTCAATTTTGTTCTCTTTTATTTTTTTTTTCAAGTCAAATCCCTTTTGCTCACTAGTGCATCGAACCCAACAGGAAACGCTGTCCTTTCCTGCCTGGTTCTCCCTGAGACCACGTCTGCACTGCAGACAGGAGATGCGGAGGAAATGCTTCTCCTCTACAAATGCAGTGATGTCAGCTCCCAGCGTCACCGTTGATCTGCACGCCATGGTGTTCGAACCACGTAGCCCTCATGATCCTCAGTTTCTACCCGTGCAAGATGCAAATACTAGTGCGGCCTCCCTCATAGGTGCACTGTAGGATACAAAGAGCTAATGAGGGTAACGCGCCTGTCCCAAGTCTGGCACGAAACAGATGCCCAGCACTCTTTGGTCTGTTATGCACTGGCCTTAAGCGAAATGTGCCAGTTCCCATTAGGAACCACAGACAGGCACAATTCCCAGCCCTGTGTAAACCCACTTTCTTTAGTCCATTGCTTAGGCTGCCAAAAACCTGGGGGATGGGGGGAATATACACATACACATACACACAAATACATAATATCATATGTGTACACACACACACTCTTTAGCTCAATCCCCATTATAGGTGTTCAAACCAGATGAGCACCCATCCTGCTTGTCCACGCCCCTAGTTAGTGTCTAGTTCTATTCCCCACGAGGGCTGTTCCAAACTTTTCAGTGAATCTCACCCCACTTCCAAACCCCCATACTCCCTCGCCCCCACCCATCCCCTCATTCACTGATTTCCTTCTCTCCAAATGTCTCCCACCTCAGCCCACTCCCTCCGCTCCAGTTTTGAAGGCTAATCTCCCCCCCGCCACCCCCCCCACCATGCTCTGGGCCCCACTCCTCCCATTTGTTCCTGACCTTGGCTCCATCCACCATCTCCTTCCCTTGTGGCTTCAAGTTCTTTGTCCCCACACACCTACTTTTAACCCTATAAAAATGTTCAGATATCACACATCCTGAAAACATTTCCTTTCCCTCTTTCCTGCAACCTCCTGCTGGGCATCTCGCCGCCCAGCACCTTAAAGAATTTGCCGATCTATGTGCCCCTCACATACCAGTGTCTTTGCTCCCAGCACTGTGGCTCCTGCTATCCCCTCTGCTGCTCCTCAGGGACTCACTAAGTCACGCCCTGACTGCCCTTCAGGAGCCTCCTCTGGGTCCCCTTCTTCCTCAACCCCTCCTTGGTCAGCCTCCACCTGCTTAAAGTCTGTGACACCAGCTCTCTCCTGACTCGCCTCCTTCCCTGGCCCCTGAATGCTTCTCTCTCTTCTCTCTCTTTCTCTCTCATTCCCTTATCCCCTCCCTCCATCTTAAATGGAAATGCCATCTATGGCTCTAGGCATGGTACTTTCCTCCTCTGCTCCACTCCATCTCCCTGGATGATTCCAGCATCTTCCACCGCATTGCGCTGCAGCCCTGGACACGCACATGACTCAGACCCTGACATTGCCCTCAATTTGCACTGGGCCCCTGAGCCTGCCTGCTCAGATATTCGCCAGCCTGTTTAGTGGAATTCTCCCTTCCACTCGCCCTGACCTAGGAGCCTCAGCCCCACTTCCCAATCTTGCCAAGTCCCAGGCATTCTAGCCCAGCGCTGTCACAGTGCTTTCCTTTCTCTACTGCCATCCCAGGTCAGGCCTTGGCACACCCCATCTGTGTGCCAGCAACAATGCCCACGCTGCCTCAGGCCTGCCATCCGTCTCTTCCCAATGCATCCTTTCTGCCCACCCTCAACAGCCACTCCTAGGAATGGTTGTACTCTGAGCTCCCTTTGCTGAGCCCTGGCCGAGTACCAGGCACGGAGCTAAGCACTCTTCACACGTTACCCCACGTACCCTCCCAAGGTCCCTACATGGATACTGTTGTCTCTGATGGTAGATGACAAATCATACTTCTGATCACAAGGTTAGTAAGTGGCAAGGCTGAGATTGTAACCCAGGCTCCACGACTAGAGGGTACAGGCCAGAAACCATGAAGTCACACTGCCTCCATCCACAGACCACATCAGACCAAACAAATGCCCTCTAGAGAAGCGTTTGCTGGCTCCCTTATTGCCTACTAGTTTCCTCCAAATGGCCCCCAAGGCCATTGCTGGCAGCCACACAGTCATCGTCTGTGCCAGCTCCTGCTGGACACTCCACCTGTTACCTCTGTTTGGGTTCTGCCCATCTTTGCAGCCAGGTACATGCACTCAGGACACGCTCCAGTTCTAACTTTTGCCAAACATACCCCACCTTTGCTGGCTTCCACCATCATGCCTGGCTCAGCCTCAATACCTCCCTGTCCCCTAATTCCATCTCTAAACGATCAATTTCTCCCTCTCCAGTGCACCCAGAATCTCACTTACACCTTTTCCACGCTCATCATTTCACTCCACCTTATAGGATGGTCCTGTGCACATTTATTTCACCGAGGTGACTCTGATTTTCTTAAGGGCAGACACTCTCAACATACTCATTTCTGTAATACGTCACTTACCTGTCTCAGGGTGTGCTAAATATTTGTTGAAATGACTTGATCCCAAGGATCTCACACATACACACTGTCACTGTGATCATTTCCCTCTTGTTTGAAAGGCATCAGGATATGAGGCATGCACTTGGCAATGTAAGAATCTTATATCTGATAGGGTGTGGGCCTAGGGAGAGGGGGTTTCAGACCCTGGGTGAGGACCTGGTCCATTCTCTTGTTCAGACTCCTTGCAAAAAAACCACTGCCAAGATGCAAAGTTAATTTTCAAGGAAAGAACAGAACAGCTTTCACATTCCGACACCTCCTCCTGCTCTCCCATCCCACCTCCTTGGAGAACGGCCTCTGAGGATGACTCACTGGTGGGAGAGGGTGAAAACAGCTCCTGGGAGGGGCTGAGAATCTCTGAGCAGGACTGGTGATGGCATTTGTCCCCGGAGGGTGGGAATGCACTTTTCTGCACAATCCCAGGTTTGATCTGAGCCCCTGAGATGAACCTGACAAAAATAAAAACCTTCACAGGTATATGCTCTTTTTTCTTTTCCTTTTTTCCAATAAAATAGGCTCAAATACCTGAGGGATTTTTATCTCTACAGAGCACCAAATGCCATTCTTCACTACCTCCTCCCAAGTCTCCTTAAAATGCAGCCCATAAAATGCGTGTCGCTTTCATGCTTATAATGAGACAAGGAAAAGAAAAGTTCAGAGAAAGACTCCTGAATCTGCACAGCTTTGCAAAGTTAGCACAGAAATTCTGGTGAGCCCCTGAATCTATCTCTGTGCTCCAATATGCAGAAGTTAAAACTGCCACTCCACTCCAGAGGTGGCAAGCCAGAGCCCCGCAGAACCCCTAGACCAAAGATCTCGTTGCTGCCGGCCCTCCAATCACCCTGCCTTTCCTGGCATCTCAGCTCAGTGCGTGCACACACACACACACACACGTACACACACACCTTCTGGGCCCATTCTGTGACTGTCTTGGCTTCAGAGTGTTTCTTCTCTTTCTCATCCAAAAGGTTATCTGCTCCACAGAAAGAGCTTTTCTTTTCCAAGATCATGACAATGTGGACAATCTGCTTTCTAAACCCCTACCGAGCCTTCCCACCAGGGGATGTACAAAGAGCAGCTGGACAGGACCGTCAGTGCGTGGGCTCCGGGAACAGGATGCTTTCCCGGCATTTTTGAGCAGAGGACATGGGCTAATGAGCTTGTTCTGGAACAGCCCCACAAAGGGCACAGTTGATCTGCTTCCAGCCTGGCCTCTGCCCATTAATTAGAACATCTTAGAAATGCTGAAATTTGCCTCCCACCCTCTCTACCCTGTCTCATCCACACCTTTTTCTTTTTCCCAAGATGAAGCTAAGCAGCCAGGAGAAGAAAGGGTAGAGGATGTTTTGTGAGCATCTGCCATGTGCTCAGCTCAGAGCAAGAAGCTGGACACTCACTCAGTCCTCACACGAACTCTCCAAGGTAGTTATGGTCATCAATCCATTGTACAGAAGTGGAAACTGGGGCAAAGTCAGAGAGGTAAGCAGTTCGCCCAAAACGACACAGCTGATGATTGAAGGAGCCAACATTTGTGTTCAAGTCCTTTCATTCCCAGGCCCATGGTACATGTCCAACAGTGATGAACAGAGGTGGTTAGTGTGGCCGTCTTTGTCTCGTTTCTGATCTTAAAGGGAAAGCACTCAGTCTTTCACCATTAACTGTGCAGTGAGTACCTGTAGGTCCGAACCTTCCTAATGCCACGATGTATTTTCTTTATTACAAAGGGCTCGTGACCCACAAGTTGAGAACCACTGCTGTAGGGTTTTCATAAATGCCCTTCATCAGGCTGAGGAAGTTCCCGTCTATTCCTAGTTTAAGTATGTTTACGATGAAAAGGTTTTGGATTTTGTCAAATGATTTTTCTTTCATTTCATTAGTGTGGTATATTACACTGATTAATTTTTTTTTTTGGCCAGGGCTGGGTTTGAACCCACCACCTCCAGCATATGGGACTGGCAACCTACTCCTTTGAGCCACAGGCACTGCCCCAATTTTTTTTAAATATTAAACCAACCTTGCATTTCTGGGATAAATGTCACCTGGATATGTTGCTGGATTTGGTTTGCTAGCATTTTGTTGAAGATTTTTGCCTCTGTACTTAAGATGTTGGTCTATAGTTTTCTTGTAATGTCTTAGCCTAGTTTTAGCCATTGAAGGTTTTTGATTATGAAGCTGATATAACTAAGTACAGTTGATTCTTTTTTTTTTTTTTTTTTTGAGACAGAGTCTCACTATGTCACCCTCAGTAGGGAACCATGGCGTCACAGCTCACAGCAAACTTAAACTCTTGGGCTTAAGCAATTCTCTTGCCTCAGCCTCCTGAGTAGCTGGGACTACAGGCACCCTCCACAACGCCCAGCTATTTTTTTGTTGCAATTGTCATTGATATGTAGCTGGCCTGGGCTGGGCTTGAACCCGCCAGCCTTGATGCATGTGGCTGGTACTGTAACCACTGTGTCATGGGCACTGAGCCAGGACAGTTGATTCTTAAACAACGCATGTTTGAAATACACAGGTCCACTTATACACAGATGTTTTTTAACCAAATTCACAGGATGCAAAACCTACATATAGGGAGGACCTACTTTCTGTATGCCTGTGTTCCACAGGGCTGACTGCAAGATTTGAGTATGTAAGGATTTTGGTATAGGCAGGGGTCCTGGGACCAATTAAGAGATGACTGTATACCCATGTACTAAGCAGAATAATAGCTCCCAAAATATGTCCACATTTTAATCCTCAGAACCTGCGAATATTTTTCTTACATGGCAAAAGGTACTTTGAAGATATGATTAAATCAAAGATCTTGAGATAAGAAGGTTATGCTGGTTCTTCAGATGGGCCCAATGTAATTACAAGGGTCCTTATAAGTAAAAAGGGAGGCCAGAGGGTCAAAGACAGAGAGAGATTTGAGAATACCAAACTGCTGACTTTGAAGATGGAGAAAGGGGCCACAGCCTACTGATGCAGTTGGTTGGCCTCAAGGAGCTCGTAAAGGCAAAAGAATAGATTCTTCCCAGAACCTCCAGGAGGAATGCAGCCCTGCTGACACCCTGATTTTTGCCCCGTAAGGCCCATTTCAGACTTCTGACCTCTAGAACTATAAGATGTGTTGTTTTAAACTACAAGTGTGTGGTCACTGCACAGCAGTCCTAAGGTCTGGCTCTCACCCTAACTCAGACCAAAGACCTGGTTTGTCAGCCCTATAACTCCTCCCTCTCCCCATTATTACTAAAGTATTCCAGATAGAGATGGATATTAACCAGAAAGCCACTTCACTTATTTGCAAAGAGAGTTCTCCCCAATAGACAGAATCCTCATCTTGGCATGAATAACATGTCCTCTCTCCAGTCAGACCAAGATGAAAAGTCAATTTGTACTTGGAAGGATGCTGAGGAGCATAGGGTTGGAGCAAGCTGAGATATATGAGTCACTAAGCTTGGGGCCCACCACGCTCATCCCCACAGCAGGCACAGCCTTGCCAAGGGCACCCTCACACCTAAATGTGTTGACTAGGCTGCTCTCATTCTTGGGTGGTATCTGGGACACACCATCAACATCACTTTCTGAGAAGCTCCTGTTTTTAGGCAAACCTGGCTGACCAACACTTCTTAAGAGTGCCAGATGTGTTGTTTCTTTGGAGTTGTGACCATTAAGTAATACATTTAAAGCACTTAGAACACATGCTAAAAGTAAGCACTCAACAAACGTCAGCTATTGTCATTATTATTATAATTAACACTATTGTTATTGATATATTCAACCCAGTTATGTTCAAGTAGTATGGAGCTAAGGACCCCTTTCTCTCTTTAAGGCAACTTCCTTCTCTCACTCCACTCTTTATGCTGCAATTCTGTTTTTGTTTTGTTTTGGGGATGGGAAGGGTTGAGCCAGAGTCTCACTCTGTCACCCTGGGTAGAGCCCTGTGGTGTCACTGTAGCTCACAGTAACCTCAAACTCTTGGTCTCAAGTGATCCTCCTGCCTCAGCCTCCTGAGTAGCTGGGACTACAGGCGCCCAACACTATTCCTGGCTAGTTACTGCAATTTTAAATTAGCAGGTTCTCAGGGAAGCCTCACCCCTTGTACTGACGGCACAATAATGATTACGTAAAGGTCAATTTGGGTCACCATCAGATGATCTATAAGGTTGTTGTCATTAAATGAGAAAACATATGCAGAGCCATGAGTACAGCAACTGGAACAGAATAGAAACTCAACAAGTGAGTTATCGTCACTCACAAGGTCGCTCCCTGTGGTGAACTGAATCTGTCCCCTCAACATCCATATGCTGAAGTCCTAACCCCCAGTACTTCAGAATGCGACTTGTTTTGGAGATAAGGCCTTTAAAGGGGTGATTAAGGAGAAATGAGGCCCTAGGGTAGCTCCTAATCCCATCCGACTGGTGTCCCTATAGACAGAGGAAATGAGACTGCCATGGAGACACCAGGGGCCGGCACACACGGGGACAGGTGCAAAGGGAGCAGGAGGGCAGCCGTCTGCAAGCCAAAGAGAGGATGCCAGCCCTGGTGACATCTTGATCTTGGACTTTCAGCCTCCAGAACTTGAGAAATCGTTTCCATTGTTCAGGCCACCCAGTCCATGGTATTTTGTTGCAGAAGCCCTGGCAAATGAATTACTCCCCTTTTGAGAAGAAGTATCTTTGGCATCTCTGGACAGCACAGAGCCTTAGCATGACTTAAAAGAAGTCCCAATGCCTCCGCAGGCTGAGTCCTGCTTGGCAAGGTAAGGAATGCACGTTTCCCAGCAGACTCCCTTCCTCACCAGGTTCTTGGCCGCCACACCTCGCACGTGGTTCAGGGTTTCTCACTTCCTGAGGAAGCAGGTGCCATTAGCTTCACAATCTCTCCCAGAGCCCTGCTTGGGGAGTCGTGCCTCGCAGAGGAAACACCACTGGCACCCCAGACGTGGAAAACTGAAATCGCAAATGACAGATTCGTGACTTCCCAGAGGGAATAAATAGCGTGAACAGATGGGCCCCAAGGCTGGAACATTTCATTTAAATCCTCATAGAATTTTGATAATTTAATGAACGTGGTGAGAAGGAATGGCAAGCCGGTACTAGCAAGCCAAAACACTATTTTCCCATCTTGGTTTTAACCCTAGGATTGTTTTCCCAGAATGAGGAACACAAAAAGGGGTCCTGGACAAAATATTTCCTGAGAGATTTAAAGCACCCTCTTTGAACTCACACCTTGCAAGCTGAATGCTGTATGTAGAACGGGGGTGACATCCAAGGCAGCAGGGTGCTCCGAGTTTTCCCTGAGCACCTCTTCAAGGCACCTTTCTGGGAATCACTCCTTGGCACAGCCCCAGGAGATTTCTAGGTTTGGAATTAATTTACATACAGTCAGTGGTCACAGATCAAGTGTCCTCAGAGCTCAGGATGGCATTCCCCAGAGATCACTTACCTAGTTTTTCCATATTCTCAAATGCAACTTGTTCCCAACTAATCCCTCCTTGCTCATATCTGGAAACCTTCAGCGAAGTCATGCCCAGAATAGAGAAAAGGGCACAAGATGAAGAGGCCAAAGACCCGGGCTACAATTCTGCCACTCACCTACTCTGCTCTTCAGAAAGTGCCAGGCAGGCTCTGCGCCTGTAGCTCAGTGGCTAGGGTGCCAGCCACGTACACTGGAGCTGGTGGGGTCAAAACCAGCCCAGGTCTGCCAAACAACAATGACAACTACAACCAAAAAATAGCCGGGCATTGTGGCGGGTGCCTATAGTCCCAGCTACTCAGGAGGCTGAGGCAAGAGAATCGCTTAAGCTCATGAGTTTGAGGTTGCTGTGAGCTGTGACGCCACAGCACTCTACCGAGGGCGACATAGTGAGACTCTGTCTCCAAAACAGAAAGAAAGAAAGTGCTAGGCAAATAGCAAGCCTTCAGCAAATGCAAATCCACACCGTACACACACACACACACACACACACCCTAGTTGTGTCCCCCAAGCAGCATAGTGCAGAAAGCAACCACTCTTTGAGTACTTACTGTATAGAAGGAACCAGATCTCAACTTTTTGTTATTCCTGAAGAGTCTACGCAGTGTAGACTGATTTTATGGCCCACCCACACTGTATCTTCCTCAAGCTCCTATAATTCTATGTGTATCTTTGTCATGTACAAAATGTCTTTGTTTTAAAATA
The DNA here is from genome assembly GCA_963574655.1 of Perodicticus potto. Lineage (NCBI taxonomy): Eukaryota > Metazoa > Chordata > Mammalia > Primates > Lorisidae > Perodicticus > Perodicticus potto. Next base: position 1,931 of record CAUYRH010015281.1, on the reverse strand, counting down.
AGTATATACTGTGGAATGGCTAAACTGAGCTGATTAACGTATATATTACCTCATACACTGTTCCTTTTTGAATGGCGAGAACATTTAAAACCCACTCCCTTCGTAATTTTCAAGAACGCAAAGCACCGTTCCTAACCAAGGCCAGCGTGTTGTACAGTAGAGCTTAAGAATGTGTTCCTCCCGTCTGAACGGCGTTTTGTATCCTTGGACCGGCGTCTTCCCACAGCCACCCGCCGGGCACGCTGCACGCGCACACTGGCTGCTGGTGGCCCTCACCCTACTCTCTGCTTCTGTGACTTGCACGCTGTTAGATTCCCCATGTAGGTGGGATCGGACGGTTTTTATCTCTCTGTGCCTGGCTCATTTCACTTCTCCGGTATCCTCCAGGTTTAAGCTCTTATTTCAGTGGATGTCCCAGCAAGTGCAGGACTAAGAACAGATGGAAGGCTGGGGGAGATGAGCCCCAGGTGCACGGTGTCTGAGCAAGGCTGTCCGGTCTTGTTAAATTGCTCAGAGAGACCAAACAGGCAAATCAAAGCAGCAGCAAGGATGGAGGGAGGAGCCTGGCCTGGGGAGCAGCTCTGTAGAGAAGGAGGAACAGAGAGGGGACCCCAAAAAGATCGCAAGGCTTGATGACAGAGGACAGACAACCCAGAGGGCAGGCAGGAGAAAACTTGCCATTAAAAACTGTTCAGACAGGGGACCCACCCCGGGGCACAGCTGCTTTCAGACCGAGTCCCCAGGGAGCACATCTGGGGACCCCGTTTGGAGGACATCGTTGATAAACTCTTACTCTGATTGTGACTCCGCGCTCATTGTACCTGCATTCACAACACTTCTGGCTTAACAAAACATCAGTGAGATCATGTATCTATGGTAATTGATGTAGAGAGAGTCCAACTGGGAGACCCCTTAGAATATATCCAGATAAGGTCTTGGAAGTTAGACCCCTGAAATCAATGGGTAGGCGTTACTATGAAAACATACTAGTAATATAAATAGCTGCTTTCTAAGGTGAGTACCATTGAGAAGGGAACGGCGGACAGGAACTAGTTCCCTGCTGGGGATGAGGCCCCTGTGGTTCAAGGGAACTGTTGTGCACATTCTATTTGCTTTCAGTTCTAAGCCAGCTCCTCTTTCTTCCCTTCATGCTACTGGGTGCCCTGCTTAGTTTGCCCAAATGCCAAGTCCACCTTCAAAAGGAAAAGACGTACAACAAGGCGAAAAATGTGACAGGCTATAAAAGACAGGAAAGACAAAGAAGTGAGATTCTACCCAAGAATTACAGGGAAATAAAATAATAGAATTAAACAAGACTTGAAGATTGACTCTGTCACTGGGTCCCGGCTGCCTCTTGGGATCCTAGAGAAGCGTCTTTTAAAAATTCAATTTCCACCCCCATCCTTAGTGATTCTGGTTTAATTATATACCCTCAAGAGGGTTAGGACTTCTTTTTTTAATAAACATTTCATCTGATTCTGATGTATAGCCAGGAATGAGAACCATAGAACTAAATAAAAACTTGCCTAAAATTGAAAAAAGCTTTGATTCTTTAAATCAATAGTGCTCACTAAATTCCAAGCAAAGTTAGTCTTACTCTAACACTTTTTTTTAATATTTAAATACATGTATTTTATTATTCTTCATTACATTATTCCCCCCCACCCCTCCGTGGTAAGACAGAATTGATTTACAGAAAAGAATACAGAAAACACCAAAGCTCTTGGTAGAGGAAGAGAATTCAAGTGGGGAGAGAGAAGCTCTCTCCGTTCCTCTCCCGGTCTTTCCTCGTCTCCTCCTCTAGGCCTCTAGCCTCAGGGTATATATAGGTGTATGGGTTCCTTGGCCAGGAAACGAATGAATACAGTCCCTTCCGCCGGGGGCAAGGTGAATGAGTGTATCAATGAATGGACACAGTCCATCCATGGAAT
>CAUYRH010015280.1:0-30700 GCA_963574655.1 Perodicticus potto | reverse complement strand
CACAGCAACCTCCAATTCCTGGGCTCAAGCGAGTCTCTTGCCTCTGCCTCCCAAGTAGCTGGGACTACGGGCGCCCGCCACAACGCCTGGCCATTTTTTGGTTGCAGCCATCATTGTTGTTTGGCGGGCCCGGGCTGGATTCGAACCCGCCAGCTCAGGTGTACGTGGCTGGCGCCTTAGCCCCTTGAGCCACAGGCGCCGAGCCGTGTGGAAAATGTTTTAATTGCCGTCCTTTGTCTTTTTGAGTCACTTTTGGTAATTTTTACTTGTTGCTCATTTCCCTTTTATGTTTTCAAATTTCTTGCATAAAGTCGCTTGTACTATTCTCTTGTACTTTTTATTCTCTTATTTATATTTATTTTGTAATAGCTTTATGGAGGTATAATTAACATATAATAAGTGACATCTTTTCGATGGGTATAATCTTATAAGTTTTTTTTTTTTTTTTTTTGCAGTTTTTGGAAGGGGCTGAGTTTGAACCCACCACCTCCGGCATATGGGGCCGGCGCTCTACTCCTTTGAGCCATAGACGCTGCCCATCTTATAAGTTTTGACATATATATGTACGCGCCTGTGAAACCATCAGCATATCAAGGTAATAAATAAATTCATCGCCCCAAAGGTTTCCTTGTGTCCTTTTTTGTGTTTCATTATAGTTTTCCTTTTTTTTTTTCTTTCTTTCTTTTGAGACAGAGTCTCACTATGTTGCCCTAGGTAGAGTGCTGTGGCATCACAGCTCACAGCAACCTCAAACTCTTGGATTTAAGTGATTTTCTCTTGCCTCAGCTTCCAAAGTAGCTGGGACTACAGGTGCCTGACACAATGCCCGGCTATTTTTTTGTTGCAGTTGTCATTGTTGTTAAGCAGGCCCGGGCTGTGTTCGAACCCACCAGCTTCGGTGTATGTGGCCGGCACCCTAACCACTGAGCTACGGGCGCCGAGCCAGTTTTCATTTCTTAAGATTCTCTATTTAACATGCTCAATCTATCCTCTAGTTTTTAAACATCTGGTACATTGTTATATGGTTTTTAAAATTTCAATATATATAGGAGGACACGTGGTTTTTGGTTACATGGAGGAACTGCATAGTGGTAAACTCTAGGCTTTTAGCGTACCCATCACCCGAATAGTGTACATCAGTGGTCCCTAACCTTTTTAATGGCACCAGGAACTGGTTCTATGGAAGACAATTTTTCTATAGACCGGGCTGGGGGTGGAGGGTGGGATAGGAGGCAGAGCTGTGTGGTACAGGTCCATGGCCAGGAGGTTGGGGACTGCCTGCGTAAATCATGCCCGGTGGGTAATTTCTCATCCCCCACCCTTCTCTCACCCTTCCTCCTCTGAGTCTCCAATATCCGTTACACCCCTCTCTGTTTGTCCCTGTGTACCCCAAGGTTAGCTCCCACTTATATGTGAGAACATGTGGTATTTGGTTTTCCCATTCCTGAGTTACTTTACTTAGGATAGTTATATGTTTTTTTCTTTTTCTTTTTTGAGACAGAGTCCCCCTCTGTTACCCTGGGTAGAGTACCCTGGGCTTAAGTGATCCTCTTGCCTCAGCCTCCCGAGTAGCTGGGACTACAGGTGCCTGCCATGATGCCCAGCTATTTTTCTTTCTTTCTTTCTTTTTTTTTCAGTAGAGGTGGGGTCTCATTCTTGTTCAGGCTGGCCTCAAAATCCTGAGCTCAGACAATCCACCTGCCTCAGTCTCCCAGAGTATTAGGCTTATAGGCATGAGCCACTGTGCCCAGCTAATTATCTGCTAATCATAACATCTATGCCAATTTGGGGTCCGTTTCAATTGACTGATTTTTCTTCTCACCATGAGTGGTATTTTCCTGCATTTTGCATGTTTAATAATCTCTGATGTGAATTTTACTAATATTTTGAAAGATACTAAATATTTTGTATTCCTATAAGAATTTTGGAGTCCCTCCCACCCCAAGACACAGTTAAGCTACTTGGGAAACAGTTTGATCCTTTGGGGTCTTGCCTTCAAGATTTGTTCAATGGAACCAGAGTAGCGTTCCTACTAAATCAAACCCTTTGGGGTGAAGGGCTCAACTACAACTTGGACTTCACCTAACAAATGCAAACAATGTAACATAATCTTGCACCCGTCTATTAATCTGAAATTAAAAGAAAACTCTGTTCAGAACTTGGCCTGTACTAAGTACTTATTAATGAAAGATACTGCTATTTTTTTTTTTAATTTTTTTTGTAGAGACAGAGTCTCACTTTATCGCACTGGGTAGAGTGCCGTGGCATCACACAGCTCACAGCAACCTCCAACTCCTGGGCTTAGGCAATTCTCTTGCCTCAGCCTCCCGAGTTGCTGGGACTACAGGCGCCCGCCATGACGCCCGGCTATTTTTCTGTTTTTGCAGTTCGGCCGAGGCCGGGTTTGAACCTGCCACCTTCAGTATATGGGGCCGGCGCCCTACTCGATGAGCCACAGGTGCCGCCCTACTGCTATTATTTTTAAATGAACTACGCAGACTCTCCAATAATCCACTCACCCATCTAGTCTTTCTTCAAATTCATTCCTCTGGTCCTTTGAGAGCTCCCAGTCTGGGGGGAATACAGGCAATTAATTAATTACAGCCCAAGGCAGAACCAAAGAAGCTCTTCGCACAGATGTTGTTAAGGGCACACATTTAGAGTCATATTATAAAAATGTAATTTTGCAGGGCGGTGCCTTGGCTCAAAGGAGTAGGGCGCCAGCCATGTATGCCCAAGGTGGTGGGTTCAAACCCAGCCCCGGCCAAAAATTGCAAAACAAAACAAACAAAAAAAAGTAATTTTGTATATTTGCCTTCCTGAGTATTTTTATCACCAACATTTCTCCATGTCCTTATTGGAAGACTTCCTAAACCAGAAATATTAGGCATGTCTATGCTGAATTTTGTTTATCCATTCTGTTGCTGGGCATTTCATTTCTTCCAATTGTTACAAATTATTATAAATAACTCCCCGGAAGATCCTTGTATCTGAACTATTTATCAGGTACACAGATGACTTCTTTAGGAAAGAGGCCTAAAATGGGGGGATGACTGGGCCAAAGGGCATGAACTTCCCAGTTTCTTGATAGCTGTCATCAAATTTCTTCCCATCTTGGAACAGAAAGGTTGGTAAAAGCTTCCAGATGGCAACGTCTGTGCTCCTGTCAGTAAACTTCACTGATTCTAAGCACCAGGCAGAAAGGGCGGGGATCTCAGCAAGAGGCTCAGTGTATGTTGACTGTAGATATTTGCTCTTCCCTGGGTCTTGCTGCGAACAAATGAACATGGTCCGGAATGCTCCCCGCACCTGCTATCCCCTTCTTCTTGGTCAGAGGGCAGTCTTGGGGCAGTGGTTGCAGTTCAGTGAAGTCTTTCTCTTACCTGTCCCTAATGGTGCGTGAATTGTTTTATGGGTTTACAGCCAAGTGTGAGACAGTCATTTCTTCCTGACCTTTATTGAACCCAAAGCTTGGCTGAAGTTTAAATAAACTGAGGCAGGCTGTAATAGAGCTTGATGTGGCTAAGTCTGTGGTCAGCTTTCATTTAAAAATAAATCACTTTTGTCTGGGTGTGGTGGCTCATGATTATCATCCTAACCCTGGGAGGGCAAGGCAGGTGGATTGCTTGAGCTCAGGAGTTTGAGACCTTCTCTGAGCAAGAGTGAGATCCTGTCTCTACACAAACTAGGGAAAAAACAAAACTAAACTAACCAGACATTGCGGAGGGTGCCTGTAGTTCCGGCTACTCGGAAGACTGATGCAGGAGGATCACCTGGAGTATTATTCAGCCATTAAAAAGATGGAGACTTTACATCTTTTACATTTACCTGGGTGGAGCTGAAATACATTCTTAGTAAAGTATAGAAAGAATGGAAAAATAAATATCCAATGTACTCCATACTAATATGAAATCAATATATAAACAATTACATGCTCATAAGAACAATATAGTCCAGTTTGGGGGTTGCGGGAAGGTGGAGGGGGGATGACGGCTGGTGGGGAGTCGAGGGAGGGCTCCACATGGCCCTGCCAACATCTGGTGGTCCCATTTCACAGACAAGAAAACTGAGGCTATGAGCAGAGAGGGAACTTGCCCAAATGAGAAAGCAACAGAGCCAGGATTAGAAGTCAGTCAGTCTTCAGACACTGGTGGGCTGTCCAGTGTAAGGACTGTCCTGTGTAAGGACCCCAGGGGGCATCTGTGGATCATGTCTTTGGCCCAGTCTCTTCCTGCTTACAAGGGCTCACTGGGAGCCCTTGGATAGGCACCTTTGCTTGTTTTGTTTAACTATTATCTAGCACCTTTTACGCACCTGTAACTGATCTCTGAATGACCCAGGCACAGACATGGGCACAGAGCAGGTGCCAGAGATGCCTGAGGACCCCCCTTTTTCTTTCTTTCTTTTTTTTTTTTTTTTTGCAGTTTTTGGCTGGGGCTGGGTTTGAACTCACCACCTCCGGCATGTGGGGCCGGCACCTTACTCCTTTGAGCCACAGGCGCTGCCCCCTTTTGCTTTGCTTTTCCTTTCCTTTTCCTTCCTTCCTCCACCCCTCTGTTCCCAAAAGGAATAATCTTGAATGAGTACTCTTGTTGCAGGAAGATATACCGAGGGGAGGGAGCATCAGCATTTCCACCTGAGTCACCCGTCCCCTAAACACATTACGATCTTTTAAAAAAGCAATAAAAATTCTACGCGCTTCAATATTTAATGTTCATAAAAATTGGTGCAACCATTTAAACTGCAACACAATACACCAGGATTTCCATGTAACAAGCACTGTTTCCTTCCCTCCCTTCTTTTCTCTGTCCTTACATGTTTTCCAAGTGGCCTCCCTGTGCCAAACACTGGGTTGAGGATAGTGCGCGTTCCATAGACAGCCGAGGCTTTCTTGGTGCCCAGCTCTGGGTCAGGATGACACGTGATTTCCAGTTAAGGACTGACTGGTAGGAGGTTATTATTCAGCATAGTTTTCTTTGTTTTCTTTCTTTTTTTTTTTTTTTGAGACAGAGTCTTATTATTCAGCATAGTTTTCTTTTTTTTTTTTTTTTTGAGACAGAGTCTCACTATGTCGCCCTTGGTAGAGTGCTGTGACGTCACAGCTCACAGCAACCTCCAACTCTTGACTTAAGTGATTCTCTTGCTCAGCCTCCCAAGTAGCTGGGACTATAGGTGCCTGCCACAATGCCCGGCTATTTTTTTGTTGTAGTTGTCATTGTTGTTTGCCAGGCCTGGGCTGGATTTGAACCCGCCAGCTCTGGTGTACGTGGCTGGTGCCCTAGCCGCTGAGCTACAGGCGTTGAGCCTTTAGCATAGTTTTCTAAGATCCTGAACCTAAATTTTCTTCTGTTCCCAGGAGGACAGAGTGGGAACCACTGCCGGTGTGTGATTTAGTTTTTGTCAGCTGCCCAGGAATCCCACTGGTCCTCCCACCTGGTGGCCCTGTGGGTGCTGTGTCCTGGGAGGGGATGTGCTGGGTGTAGCTGGAATCAGACTGGCCCCCACGGGCGTCTGCCGTTCTGTGCATGGGGCTGAAGTTTTCTGGCATTAAAACCAAACCATAATAGTGTTTTTTCAAATTATGGAAGATAAAACTATTAGAATATTTTCAGTTAGCAACTTTCCAGTGCCCACTACTTTTTGTTCATGCCATCACTCAGTGTACGATATTGTCTGATTTAGGCCCAGATTAAGTTTAATCCACTGATATTTCATAATGTCCAGTGGAAAGCCGGGAGATCACACGGGGCACTGCTGGCCTGGGCTGTTGGAGCGGCGACTGCCCTGGGGGCCGGTCCCTCGGTGCTCGTTCCTACCCTCCTGCCTGGGCGGCTGTCATGACCATTCTTTCCTGTGCTTTTTACCCTGTGCCCCTGAAGGCAGCCTGACCTTCTCCCTGGCCTAAGACAAGCCACGGTTCTGTGGGACCTTTGCTCACTGCTTCTCTCTGCCTGGGCAATGCCTGGCCGTCTTCCCACATCCCACTCAGAACCTACTCCTTCAGGAAGTCTTCCCTGTCCCACCACTGCCCACCCAGCCTGGCCCAAAGCCCCACTGCAGGCTCTGATGGCACCAGACAGTCAACAATAATCACAGCTGTATTTTAATATGCACTTACGACATTATTTTTTGGAGTATTTTTTTATTTTTGCAAATTAATATAAGGGTACAATTTTTAGGTTACATTATTCTCACCTCCAGGGTAAAGTTTCATTTGTAGAAGAGCCCCTCACACAGGGGGTCCGTTATACACCCTCACAACGTGCACATTACGTGAGATCCCACCTCATGCCCTCCCCCCTTCTGCCAAATATTCTCCCCCCCTCCCCTACCGCTTCCCTCTACCCCCGAACTAAACTATATTGTTCTTATGAGCATGTAATTATTTATATATTGATTTCATATTATTTATGGAATACATTGAATATTTATTTTTCCATTCTTTCGCTACTTTACACTAAGAAGAATGTGTTTCAACTCTACCCAGGTAAATGCAAAAGATATAAAGTCTCCATCTTTTTCTTTTTTAAAATTAAATCATAGCTGTGTACATTAATGCAGTTGTGCTGGTTTCATATACAATCTGAAAGATTTTCTTTTTTTTTTTTTTTTGAGACAGAGCCTCAAGCTGCCACCCTGGATAGAGTGCTATGGCATCACAGCTCACAGCAACCTCCAATTCCTGGGCTCAAGCGAGTCTCTTGCCTCCGCCTCCCAAGTAGCTGGGACTACAGGCGCCCGCCACAACGCCCGGCCATTTTTTGGTTGCAGCCGTCATGGTCGTTTGGTGGGCCCAGGCTGGATTCGAACCCGCCAGCTCAGGTGTACGTGGCTGGCGCCTTAGCCCTCTGAGCCACAGGCGCAGAGCCAACAGAGCAGAATCTTAACAAATAATCATACAAACACACATACAAAAGGTGGTAAAGGCTATAAAGGGAAAAACAAGCGTGTGATAAGAAATGATACCAAGGGCTCCCAATGTAGACTGGGGTCAGGAGAGTGATGGAGTAAGGAAGTAATAATTAAGCGGAGACTTGAAGGACCAGCAGGAGTTGGCCAGATGCAGAAAGGGAGGGAATGGTATGGTTACAGTCAGGGGGTGGGAAGAGCCTAGCAGGTGAGAGGTGGCAGTGGCGGGAGCACACAGAATGGGAGAGGCTGGGGCATGACACAAGACGGGAAGCAGGAGAGGCAGATTATCAAGACTGTGTTGCCACATTAAAAATTAGAAGAAACAGGAAAAGGATGAGCTCAGGCTCACTGGACCACTTCCCACATTCAAGCCCTAAGGGGCACTGCCAAGCACCTGAAGCAGGTTAGTGTCAGAAAGTAGGACCTACAGAGGAGTCCTTGATAATGTCAGGCAAGGAGACCAGGAGACTGTTCCCGTGGCAGAAGAAACTCAGTAGATAATAAGGGCACTCAGGCCCTGTATCATCCACCCCAACCTCCTCTCCAGTCTTCTCTCAGGCAATTTCCCCTCTCCCCCTTTATTACGGGCACTCCTAGAACACCGTGAGCGAACTTCAGACCTCCACCACGCTCCTGCTCAGATCATGACTTTTCCCAGCTGCCTCCTCCACCTGCTGAAATTCTCTCCATCTCTGTGAGGTTTTTCTAGGAACCCTTCTTGACCTCCGCAGAAGGAATACTGACCAATGTCTTTATGCCCCATGGTTTAGTCCATAATGTTGGAAAAGACTGCAACTTAATTGAGGCCTCCACCCTTAGGGGAGCAACAGAAGCTCTGCCATTGTTCAGCACCTTACACAGGCCCTGGAGATTAGTAGACACTCCACTTGGGCGGGTGCCCAAATCTCCCACCTTCTCCCCTGCCATTCTGCTCGAACTGATGTCAGCAAGTAGTAGTGGAAAGAGACCAGGCCTTTCCAGCTTGTTGCGGCTCAGTTCCAACTGGGCTTTCCACCTTTACAGCTGGACGACCTTGGGCAGGCGCTTTGTGAAATGAGGGCTGCCAGAGTCGCCTGCAAGGCTGCCGCAAGGGTTAGAGGTCACACGTGCAAGGTGCCCAGCACAGTGCCTGGCACACAGCAGGCTTAGACTAAATGTTGCTAGTATGTTTATCCACATGACTTCTGTCTTTTGTCTCTTTGGACTAATGTTTAAAGAGATCCCAACAAAATGTTCCTTCTGCTGAGAGAGGAGAAGGCGCACACAGAGAAAGACGCAAAGCTATCTGGTGGGAGGACAGCCTCACTCCCCAGCAGCAGTGGGGAAGTGGCCCACTGGATACACGGGAAGCCAGATGACAACAGGGCATGGCCCCCTTCTCCTCTCAAAGTAACCTCTGGTCACCATTTCTGCCATGACGGCAAAAGCCACAGAGAGAACAGGGTCCCGTGAAGGTTCTGAGCAACTCTGAGTGCCCGGGTGGGTCTCATAAAAGGGATCAGTTGCCACGGCAGTGGAGGATATGTAAGCTCTTCAAAATTAGAACAGGAATTTAATTAAACCATGGGAGGAATGAGAGATGGGAGATGATTAAGGCCCCAGGACATTTCTCTCCTTTGAGAGGAGGGGAGGAGAGAAGGCAGGACGGAGGCAGAACTCGCCACCCACATCTGCCCCACGGCCCTCGGCCTGCTCTCCTCCACGCCCCTGACCATGCCTCCAGGGCTTCCTCCTTTTTCGGGTACCTCAGCCCCTACCCCAAAGCCAGCCTTGTGCAAAGCTCTCCTCAGGACATATGTGCCGCTGACTCATTCTCCCAGTTTGTAACAAAGCTGGAAACTTTCAATTCCCCAGTTATCATCTTTTCTCGCTCTTTCTACTTCATCTTGTTTCGTGTTATGAATTATGTACAGTACTTCTGGTACTCAAGAAAGACCCTTTATCAAATCTGTACAAAAGAGAATCATGAGTGATTTGGATCAACCAGGAGTCTCCTGAAATGAAGAAGAGCTCCCGGGCCTGCAGGGACTCTGAGCTTAAACTTACACACATACACATACTTGCGGGCTGCTCTCGAGAGACGAGAATCCCCCAACCTCATCTGGGTAGAGTGACAGTAACATGTGCTGCTGGTGACATTCTTCCTTACATCTGCCTTCTGTTAGGCTGCAGAGGCCAAGGTGGGTGGGGGGGGGATGCTACCCTGACAGGCAGGCAAAGTGGGCACCTTCCTTCCAGGTGGGGTAGCTACGCTTTGTATAATTTGCAGTGCTAGGTGGTGCCTTTTTTTTTAATTTATAAATTGTAATAACAAGATACATCTACAAAAAGCTGCTTCCCAACTGCCTGAAACAGAGTACATAAGCTCTCCAATATCCTCCAGCGAAGGAATTCTCTGTCTCCAAACACAGCACACATGCCTTACACTACTGAAGGGAGAGGGCAGCACCACGTGGTGTGCATTGGGCCCCTTCCTCTCAATCTCCTTGGCCCAAACTCCCATTTTTCCCCCTCACTGCCCACTTTTCCCCTTGCTAAAGCCACTGAGATCCAGTTGTAATAATCTACTTTGCAGTTTCTTTAAGCTGTAGATGGAAGTCGTAACACAAATGCAATAAATAACGTGGGTACAGAAGAGAGGCCGGCACCCTTCCTCTCGCTGTCACCCGCACGCACACACCTGACTGAGCACCTGCAATTACTCCTTGCAGTAACCTTTCCAGGCACAGCACGCTGACAGACACAGTGCAGGACGCAGGCAAGGTTTGTGTTCCAGGGTGGAGTGAGGTCATAGAGGGCTGGTCAATTCGGCAGGCTCCAGAGTCAACGGAATCTGCGGTCCTGAGCCCTGGACACCCTCCTCTGTGAGGAGCGTGATCTTGGAGATTTAGTTTAGCCTGGGGTGCCTCTCTGCTCCTCCCTCCACTGTGCTCCCTGAGGGGCTGTGCCACGCCAGTCCAGTGCATTCTGCTAAGGAAGAGGAACTTGTCACTGAGAGGGGAGAGTGGGAACCCCAGGGAAAGGGAGGAAGGGAGAGGAAGACAGGCCTGCTTAGAAACACAGGGAGAAAGAGAAGCTTGTGAGCGCTATGGCAGCCTGGCTGACCATGCCATCCAACCTGTGTCTGCTGCCAAGAATATGAATGTGTGCAGGGGATGGACGAGGAAGGTATGCTCACCTGGGCGGGCATGTGCCTGCCTTTCCTTCCACATTAAGACAGCTGTGGCTTTGATTCAATAAGGCCACTGGTGCCATCTGTGAGAGGTATCCCAGAGGCAACTGGGGGACAGTCAAGGAGAGCGCCATGGAGTCCCCTGGGAAAGGACTCAGGCTGCCGCACTCCCTTTCCTTTCTGCCCCACCTGGAAATCCACTGCTTTTATACAAACGACTCAGGCAGTGGTGGCTTTGTTTCCATCGTCAAGAAAGTGGTTGAAAAGGTCATGGTATTCGGATGCTTTGTGCACAAAAGAAAGAGAAATATGCTGACAATATTTTGCATATACATTCTACCTTTCTTCCAAGGGATGCCATTGACCACATCTGTCAAAACATGTTTAAGGATGACAAGTGAAAAATTCCGCATCGTAAGCCTCAATAGAAATCCTCCTAACATAAATGTTCACGGAGTAAGAGGGTTTTAGATAATGCCTTAAATTCATAAGGCACATCCTGACACACAAAGCACTCTCACACATATATTTTTATTTCATTCTTCTAACCACCATGTGAACTAAGTACTGAATGGGCATTTTAAATTAACAGAAGGGGAAAATGAGTCTCACTGAGGATACATGACTTGCCTAAGCTCACACTGCAAGGTCAGGAAAAGTGGATGAGAAACAGACTCTGGGCTCAAACACGTCTTCTGAGCATAATCCAAAGTCTAATACCGCCTTATTCCTGAGGGTATTCACTGCATCGGCCCCATTGGTTTTCTAACTTACTAACTAACTAAATAACTTCAGTGGCAGTCACATTAGGTAACGACTAATTTCTCATAGAATGAAGGGAAAAATTTCAACGTTGCCAGAATGGAAAAGAAAACTCAAGCATTAAACTGCTAACAGTGATAGTATGCTTTCAGAAGTAAATTATTTATATAATTATAATAATAGGTTGTATGAATCCATCATATAGATAAAATGTTGATTAGCATAGATTTATTTTTAGCTTTCACAGATCACAAAATGTTCAGGAAACAGAAACAAAATAATTTGGGCTCGCCATGGGTTGACTAACTTTTTATTTTGCCAAGAAAGGACACTAACGTTTTAAATTTAAAATTCAATTCCAAGTTGAACAAATTTATTTTCATGAAAGACTATATTGGCATTATTTTCACAGTATGCCAGTCTGGGAAAGACCTTCGGGAAGGCTCGGCAGACGCAGCTCAGGTCTGCCCCAGCACTTAACCAAGGAGGCAAAGTCCCGGGGCGTGTTGGATTTGGAAGTAGCTGCAACATCAGCACTTCACCAGTTGTTCAGAGGATATGCAAGTTAGCAAGAACTGGGATTAACACTTACAATCCCACTTTTGTACCAAATATAGGTACATTCTTCAATATGTACATAATATAAACAACACTGTATTTCTAAGCAAGAATAAAAGACACGAGAGCACTCAGAACATGGAATAGACTTACAGCAAACACAAGTTAGAGAACAGAGAACATGAGAATAGAATTTGCCTTACATGTTCTGGAAGCAACCAGACACCCTGTCTGTGTGAATAAGAAACAAACAACAACAAAAAAGAAAAAAAAAAAACTTGCTCGCTTAGCAAAACAGAGCTTATAAATGTGGAGTTCACACAAGCAAAAAGTCATAAGAGCATCCACAGAGTGAGGGGAGAATGTATTTTTTCAAAGCATGCTCACCTGCTTTATCTCATGTAATTGTTACGGGGTTCCTTCCAGGTAGAAACAGTAGGCAGGACTACCCCCAGATTCCTGATAAAAAGATTGATACAAGCTTTGTATCTATAGAATACTTAAAAAGAGAGGTCAAATGTTTCGACTGCAACCATGGGGCTCATGGGAGGAGGGGATCCCCAGTGGCTGTTCCCTATCCACAGGGAAAATGCCACATCCTGAGGTGATGTGAACAAAGGTGGAAAATGGAGCTTGGCAAAGGTCTAAGTCAAAGATAAATTCACCAACAGAAAGTCATTCAACAGAGTCACGGGGACAGGCCGGGGCAGGGATAAGGGAAACTTCAATTTAGGGGCTTCCCTTGCTCACACACCAGCATTGCAGGCATGTACAATGCCTTGATACTTTTTCTTTGTCCTGTTCCAAAGTCCTAATCATCCTTCAGGTTGCCTAGGGATGCATCTCTTTAACAAGCATTTCAGAACCAGGTTCCAAGCCAAGGGGGCCAAATGTGTCACAGAAATGAACTGCTAATTACACACAAACCCTCTGTAAACATGGAAAGGAATTACCTTTCCCCTGCTTCTCACTGGTCTTGTCCTTTCTCTGCCTGTCACAGGAGAAGGGAGGAGCCAAGCTGGGGTGAAGAAGGAAAAGCAGAGTGGGCAGTCGTCCCTGCTGACCGCAGCTCTCCGGCCGGACAGGGCCTGTGCTGGGTCTCCCCGTGGCCCAGGCAGTCGGGAAGCCAGGGTGGCTTTGCTGGGTTCCTGCAGCTACTCTGTGAAATCAATTCATCGTTGGATATTTACTGAACCCTCAACCAGGTCTAGGGTACTGTGTGGTCGATGCCAGGAGACAGAACAATATTTAGATAAGGAAAAGCGACATAAACACCCCAAGACAAATAATAATACAGCACATCGGGGGAAAGTACCCAATGAATGCTAGTGACATTTAGGTCTCGGGGACCAAGCTCAGAGGAAAAATCTTCTATCCTTTCAATTTTTCAAGGACAGTTGGAGAAGGCTCTGTGGAGGAAACGGCACCGGAGTTGCGGAGGTTAATTCCAAGAACACTGATTTGAGATTGGCAAAGATGCAAAAAGAAGGCACAGTGCGGCTAGACTGAGGGAAAGAAAGGGACCGGTCTGTGAGGGGAAGATATGTCCAGAGGGCCGTGGAAGAAGATGCTTTGTTTATCCACTCTAGATGAATGATTTCAGCACAGAGATTAAGTAAGTTATCCAACTCCCAGGGAGTAAAAGTGAAACCCGGATTCCTAAGCTCTATGTCATAGCACCTCCTGCATCAGAAATCATTTCTGTCAAATATGATTATTCTTATCAATACATAAGACTTACAAAAAGGGACATCTTCCAGCAAAGTGTATATTTTGAATTTAATTTAAATGGTACTCATAATATAGAACATTTATATAATATCACTCAACAAATAAGGTTGTTCTTAGGAAGATAAAAATTTGAAGTTGGGGTTATGGATAATTGTCGCACTCTTGAATCAGCTCTGGCATCCAGTCTATTTTTCTATTTTATTTTAGTTTCATAGTATTAAGAAAATCTTGAATCATACTGAAAAGTAATGGTGTACTCACATATACCACGTTGTGTAGGCAAACAAATTCAGGGCTGATTTAAAAAGAAAAAAGACTAACAGAACCACACGTTTTCTAATCAATAGCACATTTACACGAAGCCAGAATGAAAGCAGAGATGGCGGAAGGAGCTGAATCCAAGGTCTGCACAAAAAAGGAACCAAGCCAGTGTGATCACGGGTGGTCTGCGAGTGTGAAAATTTGATCTATAACACTTTGATTATGTGTAGCTGTTTAAATTAGTTTTTGTCCTTAATTTTCTATTTCCTCCATTCTACAGCTATGGTTGTCAACCCTGGGCCATGAACCGGTTCTGGTCCATGGCCTGTTAGGAAACTGGGCTGCACAGATGGAGGAGAGTGGCAGGTGAGTGAGTGAAGCTTCATCTGTATTTACAGCCGCCCCCATCGCTCATAGCACCACCTGAGTCCACCTCCTGTCACATCAGCAACAGCAGCAGATTCTCCCAGAAGCACAAACCCTACTGTAAACATGCAAGGAGGGATCTAGGTTGTGCTTCTTATGAGAATCTAATACCTGATCATCTGAGGTGGAGCTGAGCTGGTGATGTTAGTGCTGGGCCATCTAGTTGCAGGAAACAAGCCCAGGGCTCCTCCTGATTCTGCATTATGGTGAATTATTTCATTATAAATTATAATGTAGTAAAAGTAGAAACAAAGTACACAACAAATGCAATGTGCCTGAATCATCCTGAAACCATTCCCCCCACCACCACCCAGGTCTGTGGAAAATCGTCTTCCATCAAACCGGTCCTTGGTGCCAAAAAGGTTGGGGACCACTGACTGTTATACAATATACCTTTCTTTACAGTTGAAGATTTTGGAACTCCGCATAAATGAATATATACCATTTAGAATGTAGTAGGGGTTTTCCCACCTCAAAATATAGTTATTAAGTTTTCTATAGCTCTTACAATCAATGGCCTCTTAGACTTAAGAGAGACATGTTAATAACAAATTCGAAACAAATTTTAGAGATGCCCCCAAAGACTATTCACAGGTATCGGCTGACAAGTCCCTGGTTCAGGGCAAGGCCAGTGGCCTTGGGATGGTGAATGAGGAGAGTGAAAGGGTGGAGGAAAGAGGCACTCAGCAAAGTGCCCTCAGGAGGATGGAAATGCAAGCAGTCTGCTCTCCTAATGGACCATCCTAAGTGCTCTAGAGGCACCCCACCTGCTCTAGAGGTGAGGAAGATGGCACACTGGAAGGAAGGGCCCCAACTGGGCCACTGCTTCTCAAGAAGAGGGAAACAGGACAAGCTTGGGGGACATAAAGGTGGAGAGAAATCAAAAGGCATCCTAGGTCTTCCGGGACTGGTCTCATCACTGTGGTTTTTTTATTTTGACTGTTGTAATTTCCCAGAACTTTGGACATGTTCCAATGCAGCTGATAAACCAAAACTGTGCTTACCAGTCACATACAAAATCTTTTTCTGGTAATTAACCCCACTACTCTGCCTCCCGCATGAGTGCAGAGAACCCTGTTTCCTCTTGTCTACCAGACAACAGGGCCCAAGGAAGGGAGAGGGAAGAGGAAGTGAGAGGGGCTTTCAAGAGTCTCTATGGAAGGAGCTCTTCAGAAGTGTAAAGTGGGGCCCCTGGAACATGGCATGAGACGGAAGAGACGCCTTTCCTCAGGCATGAGTGTAGTCAGCAGGGAAAGCTTCAGCTGGGAGAAAGCTGCCATCGAACCGCTTCATATAAAACATAGAAGGCAAAGATATGTAAATCTCTCATAGTGTTTTCAATAGACACAAAATGAGGAAGGGCACAGAAGGGAATTAAAAGAACGTTAGGTCTCCCAATCCTTCTCTCTCATCAACCTTTTAAAGTCAGTTTCTGGGCATTGTCCCTGAACAAATGTAAAAATGTAATATAGCATCTAAGCGCCTAGGAGGGAAGTGATGCCCCCAATCTATTGTCAAAAGCTCTGACTTCTCTGTCCAACAGGCTGCAATTCAGCATCATCGGCCCCCCTAGAGGTCACTGGCCCTCAAATTCAACTGGCCTAGAGTCTACACAGGCTCTCAAGAAACACTTAAATTAACCACTCTCAACTTGGTCCTCCCAGAGATTTCTATGTACATATCTCCCAATAATTCACTATGTCCCATTTGCCCCGTTGTTACATGAATACGTGTGTACCACTGTCTAGATTTGAGTTCGTACATTAAGCCCATTGTGTGTCAATCACTTTGTCAGGCAAATATTGAACAAAGCATGATCTCACAGAAATCCATCCAGCAGGGTACAGGCTGCGGGCAGCAGTGCGCCCTCTTCTCCAGAGCTCTCCTGCCCTGCACGACATCTCAGGCTCCTGGGAGGTGCAGTCACACGCAGCAGTGGCTCTCAAACCTCAGCAGGGGCTCAAGACCATGGGAGAGCTTCCTAAAAAAACAGATTCCTTCATCCTCCCTGTAGAGATGCTGGTCCATCAGGTCTGGGGCAGGGGCTTGAATCTGAAATTATCTACATGCTCCCCATTGATCTGAAGAGGGACCACACTCTGAGGGGGCATGGGAGGAAATGCTTGCGAGTTATTCCCAGTGAATGAGAAGGTGAAGGAAAAATGAACAGAGGCCTCTGGGCTTTCCCTGTGTCTGAGATACTGCACTGTGTCCTCCCGGCCTGGCTGAGATGCTATAAGCATCCGGGCTCTAGAGTGACCCAGTGGACAGTACCTGAAAGAGCGATGTAGTCGCCAGTGTGATCCCGCCACTTGATTTCTGCCCCTGCATCCTAATGCCTGGTGTTGCCTCAGAGCAGGGGGAATCATAGCCTGAAGCTGCATGCCATAGCAGGCACCTGAGGCCTCTGGGCACTCATTAGAAATTAAACTGTGTGTTAGAGTGGGCTGCAAGAAAGAAAGGGAGGTCCAGGCCAGCCTAATGGCTCTGCACACACAAAAGACCAGGAGAATGGCCTGGTGTGTGGTATGAAATTCAGCCATCAGATCAAGAGGCAAACTTAGCACATTTGGAATGAGCTCAATGACGATGGCATCTCTGGTTTAACAACTTATTAAGAAACCAGGATGGAAATACAAGGAGTGGGAATAATCTCAGGGTGGGGGCAGCCATGAATGGGAATGAATGAGTGTGAGAAAGGAAGAAAGAAACCCCTAGCATCTTCCCAGGACAGGAGCCAGGAAGGGGAGGGCTGTGGCCCCGTAGCCAGGGCCAGGAGGAAGGCCCTGCAGGGTTTAGAGAGGACAAGTAATTAGCAGGAGAACAGGCTGCCAAAAAGCAGCAGCAGAAGCTGCAACGTAAATGTGTTTAAAAAAAGAGTTAGACAGACACGCTGAGGAAAACAGGATTACAG
This sequence comes from Perodicticus potto, assembly GCA_963574655.1. Lineage (NCBI taxonomy): Eukaryota > Metazoa > Chordata > Mammalia > Primates > Lorisidae > Perodicticus > Perodicticus potto. The sequence goes on along the minus strand of CAUYRH010015280.1, from coordinate 13,964 downwards.
AGTACAATGCTAGTGAGGTGGTGGGCGGGACTGGTGGGTTTCAGTCCCCAAATGTTCCCCAAGTCAACATTCTGAATTGAGCTGAAGCAGTCAGCGCCCCCCACCCCGCCCAGAGTGATGTCAGAGGGCACAGAGGTGTGCCGCACCGTGTAGTCACAGCTTACCCGCACATGTACAACACATGCACGCACACACACGCTCATTCTCCTGCTACTGGGGGCAGCAAGAGTACCAAATTAGAAATGGGAACATTCGGTTTCCAGACCCACTTCCTGCTTCTTCTATGCAATGAGACAGGTCTCTCCACTTACTCCACAGACTGAATTTGTCCAGCAGATCCAAGAGTCACTTCTCTACAAGGGTCTGTAATCCACTTAGCTCTCCTCGCTTTTCATTGTCTGGCCACTGTCTTTCCTCCTGACCTAGCTGCATTCCAGGATTGCAATGTTCCAGGCACTTTCCCGACCCTTTCTTATTTTACCTAGCAGCACTACTCTGGTAGAAGCCAACTCTTCACCCCTTTCCTGCCCAAGCCTACATGGCTAACGGTGACCAGAAGAAGGCACACCACACTCATGGGACTCCCCGAAACTCCGTCACCATGAACCCCCGTGGGCCCTTAATGCTGCCTGGGAATCAGACACATTTCCTACTCCACTTGTTCTCCTGCACTCCTAGAAAACTATCTTATACCTCTTCAAACTTCCAGCATCTTCCCCGCCCCACCCTCAGCGGATGCCCTTACTTCCTATTTCATTGGGAAAACAGAAACAATAGGAAGACGATTTCTACCAGCTTCTGACACCACATCGACTCACAGACCAGCCTCTGCAGCTACTTTTCTGCCTTCCCTCCTCCTACTGTGGATAAGCAAAGAGAGCGTCTACCTGAACCACGCCCTGCACCTGTGAACACTAGAACACCCACACACACACATCTGCTCAAGGAGTCTGCACCTCCAATGTTCCTCCCTCTCCTACATCAACAATGATCTTTATCTCAAATAGATCATCCCCATCAATACATAGATGGCATTTCTTCCATCTGCCCCATTTGTCTCTGATTTCTTTTTCAAACAAAACTCAACACAACAATCTGTACTTGCTGTTTCCAGTTCTCTCTGAAACTGTTCCCACTCCACTCAAACTGCTCCTGGCACCCGGAGGTTCTCAGCCCTCACCTCACTTGGCCCAGCCGCCGCACTGACTCCAGTGGACAAAGCAGGCATCTACGAGCTCCAGGAAGAGTAAATACAGATGTGAATGAACGACAATCTGTGGATGTGATACATACATCCATACATTTCCAAGAAATTATTAGCAAGGTACTATAGTAAAACCTTTTTTAAATTAAATAACGAGATGAAAGGGAAAACACTTCTTCAGGGAACTGACTTGATCATCGTCAACTTCCTTCCCCACTGAAGCTCCCTTCACTTGGCCCCAGGAAACCACACTTCCTGATTTCCATCTTTCCTCCCTACTTACGCCTTCTCAGTCTTCCTTGCTGATAACTCCATATTTCCCCAACATCTTAACATCAGAACTCAGTCCTGCAATCTCTTCTCTATCATATTCACTTCCATAGTAGTTTTGTCCATGACTTTAAATACCACTTATATACTGAAAACTCTCAAATTTGCATCTCCGTCCTAGAAATCCACCCTGAACTCAACTTATTCAATTCCCCCTTTAGGCTACCATGACAAGTTAGGCAAATTTAACACGTCTAAACTCAAGGCTCATATCCTCTGACTTGGTAGACAGAAACCCCACTCTTCTGGCTGCTTTCTCTCACTCTTACCTACAGTCCACCAGAGACTCCCATGAGCTCAACCTCAGAAATACATCCCATATCCAACCCCCATTCACCAATTCCACCACTACCTCCCTGGCCCAAAACTCCATCATTTTTGTCCTATTCCTTGCAATGGCCTCTTAACTTGTCTTGCTGCCTCTGGCCCTACTCTAGCAAAGTAGCTGAAGTGAACCTCTTTGAAACATAACTCAGATCGTATCACTGCTCTTCTCAAAACCTTCCATGGCTTCCCATCTCACTCAGAGTAAAAATGTCATGGATTCCAGCTCCTCCTACTTTCCCCCCTCATTCATTGCACTGCAACCCCCATGCCCTTTGTTCTGCAAATATAGCTGGCACACAGGCCTCTTGGGATCTTTGTATTTGATATTCCAGCCACCTGGGACACTCCTCCCCCAGATTACCACCTGGGACACTCTCTTACCTGCTTCCAGTCTTTGTTCAAATACTACCTTCTCCTTAAAAATGTGGCCCTTTCTCACAGCTCCATTTAAAATTGCAACCAACTTCCCCCTTCCCTGCTTTCTCTCTCCATAGCACCCATCACTATCTGATGCACCATATGTTTTAGTTACATTCCATATGTATTTTCCCACTAAGAATGTAAGCTCTGTGAGGACAGGGACTTTTTAATATTTTATTCACTATTGTATCCCAGCAGCTAGAATAGTAACTGGCACATAATAGGTACTTAATAAATCTTTGCTGAATGAACAGTGAGTTAATGAATGAATCTGTGATTACCTATGAATGTAAACAGAAAGGAGAAAAGCCTTTACTACAAGTTCAGGAAATCATTTCCCCTCCCTCTACTCTCTCCTGTCCTTGAAAAGCCTGGCAATCAAGATGTCCTGCCAATTAGGAGGAAGTTACCATAGCTCGCTACTAGGCACACCTACCCTGCTTCCCAGCCTTCATAGGAAAGAGGGCAGACTAACTCCCAGGATACACTTATCCATTCCTCTGTGCATAAGACAAGTTGCAGTGGAACAAACACTAGTATTAGATTTCAGAGTCATCCGTATTTATTACAGGATCTCAGACTGTTGCAGGGACCTCGGAAAAGGACGCTTGATATAGGAACACGAGAAAAACAGCAGCTATTCCAGGGCATTCATGGTCCTTGATACAGGTATCCACAAATACTACCCACTATGTAACTAATCCTCGGTCAGTCGGCTCCCCTTATCACTCTAGGGTCACAAGATGATCACAGGCTCCTGCCACCTGTTTGTCAAATGAGTTTTGAGCATGTTCTGCTCTAACCAGGGCATTGGGGGTGGGGTCAGACCAAAGCAAAGACGAATAGACTTTTTTTCTAGTCTCATGGACCCCAGAACCCAAAGTATCCTCTGTAGATACCACAAGATCAGAGGGGCATCAAGAAGAGAACAGTAGTTTTTCATAAACCTGGAGACATGATGTTATGCTTTCAACATGCTCACACATAACACCCGTAAGCAAAATCTCAGTGAGATGGAAAGCAAATAGCTGTTAATCATTTAACAAATATTGGCAATGGCAGCTGAGAGAATGTAACTTAAAAGAGAGTCACAGGTACCATCACAGAGTAAAGGACTTCTGAAGAGTAAGGAGATTCTCAGGAAGCATCCAGACTACAAGCTGCCTCTTCCTGCCAAAAGCCAATACAGAACATGTAAACCCCTTGTGCCACGGCAGCTCAGAGCCTCCCTGTCATGACGGGTCCTCCAGGCAAGCCTGCAAAGCTCTGAGACCTCTCTGCACCTGCACAAATTTACCAACAGCAAGTGAGAAGAGAAATGGCTCTGACCACAGAAATACAAATGAAAAACACCAGCTACAGACAGGGGCTTGGAACCTCTGCAATCTGAACTGCATTCCAGAATGAGAACGAGAAATGAGACTCAGATGGAACCAGGAGAACGTATCCTACTGGAGAAGGAACACCCATGAGGTTTAGGAGACAGAAAAGAAATTAAATCAGTAAGGACAGGGGAGAGTTTGTAAGTCGGGGAGACCTTTGGGAGAGAAAGTCAAGACAAGTAGCAGCAGCCAGAAGAACCAGAGAGTGTCCTGCATCCTTTCCACCATAGGAGGGAGGGAAGCCAAGAATACAGCTGGAGTTTGACCAAGCAGAGTTGAAGCTTTGGTAGAGACTAAATTAAGCATGGGCAACTCCAGGTTGCCCTGACAATGAGAACCCTCCCCACTTATAATAATTCATTCTAATAAGAAAAGCCATATGCAAATGAAGTTAACAGCCATCAATGGCAGAGCCAACACAAGGTCACAGAGAGGCATTTAGGAAGAGTCTGTGCAAGAGAAAAGGGATGCGCCCAGGAGAGAAGCATCTAACTACACAGAGGACTTCTACCTGCTGCAAAGACCAGAAGCTTCTACTAGTTTGGGTGTAACTATGCAATAAATCCTATGTATTTATTGCATCTTTGACTAGAAAGGGCTCTGGACTGGGAAATAGGGGCTCCCCGTTTCATAGTGTTCTGTGCAAGCAGATCCAGTAGTTGGGCAGACTAGGCATTCCCAGAGCCAGGAGTGGTAGAGACAGAAACCAATGCTGTTCTTTATATTTGCATCTTATTGGTGGCAGAAGTGGTAATGCTCAGCAAGTGATTTTTGGTTTTGCATATGTAGGAATATATATACATGTAAATATGCATTTATAATACTTCATTGGCTACTTGTTCACAGTTAATTCCATGGTGTGTGTGTATTTGTGTGTGTGTGACAGAGAGAGAGTGCACGTGAGAGAGCTCTCCAAGCCCTGGATCCATACATTTGGACAGCAGGAAGGCTTCAGTAAACTTAAGTTCACTGGCTGACAGGCTGGAGGTCAGAGAAGGCGTAAGGCTGTGGCCCCGGGAGCCTGTACAATGACAGGTGTCAGAGGACCTGCAGCTTGATCTCTTCTCCCCCTCTCCAGGGACAAAACTAAAGAGGGGCACAAACTCACTGTCTGTTTGTGTGACCTCCATACCTATGGTGGACAGATGACTAGAGAGAGATGGGAATTTGAGGAGAGCACTGTAAGCACAAAAGAATCACAGCACTTTTCTCTCCCCATTTTCCCTAGTACCTGGCACAGAGCTTGGCACAGAGTAGATGCTCAGTTAACACATGTTGAAAGAATGAATGAATGAGCAAACAAATGAAGTAATCCACAAATGACAAGCAGTTGTTCAGCTGTGTCCGCAGCTCCTGCTTCTCTCAGGATCATCTGAGTCTTGGCTAAAGAGGACCAGCAAACACACCTGTATCCTCTAATGCAACACTTCTTCTTTTGGGCTTTCAATGCATTTATCACATCACTTAGGTGAGTCTACACATATAATTGAAATACATCACTCCCAAAGCCCCACAAGTGACACCAGCCACTGTAGGACCGATGCTCCAATTTCTAGAGGCACCTGACTAATCTGAGTGACATGGCCTCAAGACAACCTTCACATCTCAACTCAGCAACCCCACGTCCCTCCCCTCTTTCCAGCTGCCTCCCAGCAACCATGCACTCAGCAACCCCACATCCTTCCCCTCTTTCCAGCTGCTTCCCACAGCTGGTGAGAATCCCTGAGCATCCCCCAGGAGCTTCTGGTTCACAGCTGACCACTGGGCTTACCGGGCATAAACTGATTCTTGGAATTTCTTTGCCACCCCTTCGAGCAGTGGTTCTCAACCTTCCTAATGCCGCAGCCCTTTAATACCGTACCTGTGGGTCGTGACCCACAGGTTGAGAACCGCTGTGAGCTTAGAGCTTTAGCACAATAGCCTATGACTCCTGCAAAGCTTCATAATCTGCCTTGTTCATCCTCCGCCGGAATGGACTCCCGGACATTCACGACGTACCTACTCACACAGGCCTTACACAATCCTTGCTCTTTGGGCATTATGATCTGGTTGAGTCTCCCTTGAGACACAGCGTTTCCTTCCCCGCCAGTGTAAATTACACCCAGAGCTCCTCCTCAAGGGTGCTTTGTATAAACTACTGTGTGTCCCATCTAATAAATTTTATACAGGTAAAATCAGGCCAAAAAGATCAAGAGAAGAACTGAAGGAAACAGAGGGCACCTTAAGGTAAAGGCAGGCCGTGGAGCACATGAATGAAGGGTGATCACTGCCAAGGTATCTGCCTTGGGGAGGGCTGGCTGAACACACAGAAGGGCACAGTCCTTTGTAAGCACCAGTGCAAGTTACTTTGCCTGCCCAGGCTCCATGTGCAGCAAACCACACACTTTCCCCACCTCTCATGTTTGAACTTACCCTCTGTACCAAGCTTCTGCTAACTTACTAAAGTCAGGCAGACTATGGAAGGCAGAAGCGACTTCAAGGTCACCTTGCCCACCTCTGTCCCCATGTAAGAATCCTCATCATCCCTGACAGAAAGCGAGACATTCTTGTCTTCTGCACCAACTCAGAACCTTGCAAATGTGTTTGATTACATGAATCACAGGGTCACTTGTTTAAAGAACAGCCCACCAACTATCTGGAGCTATACAAAAGCAGAATCTCCAGGGAAGGGGCCTGTGGATCTGAATTTTTAACAAACATCCCTGGTGAGCCTTACAATTAAGCATGCTTCTTATGTGTGTGTAAAGCAGTAGTTCTTGATGGTGGCTGCATGTTAGCGTCAGCTAGAAGCTTTAAAAGAAAGTCAAAGACAGGCCTTCACCCCTAGATATTCCTACTTAATTAGTACGGGATGGAGCCAAGCTGGTATAATCTTTTTTAAGTTCCCAGCTCATTCTACCATGCAGTCTGGGCTGGGAAACACTGTAACAGCTTCCTAACCTGTTGGTGATAAGCTCTTTGAGGACTGCAACCAAGAAATTTGATACCCTTCTTTCTACTCGACTGTCCCATAAAACCAACATACTTTATACCTATTAAGTGGATGTGATTTAACTAGTTTAACTCGTTTGTTTGCCCATCCAATATAGGACCTAATTTCTTGATGGCATTAAGAAGCTGTGTACATCCACTTAGCAACTGGGTGGACAAAGGGGGGCTATGAACTGCTAAGACTTCTCACCCCAACACATATGCAGCCCTAGCCCTTCCTGTCCCCAGACTAACCAGGCCAGACCCCAGATGCCTCATTCCAGGTTTCTCCCCTCCTCCTCCCCGATCCCCGCCAGCTCTACTCACATTGTACAGCACGGTGGTCCACCCTTCCATGGTGATGCACTGGAAGACGGTCAGCACAGCAAAGAGGATGTTATCAAACTGGGTGATCCCATCATTGGGGCCGATCCAGTCCTTGCATTCATATCCAGCCGGGCAGCCCTGCACGCCACACGGATGAGGGGGATCAAATCCTTCTAGAATACCTGTAGACACATTGGGGGGGGGGGCGGGTAAACCACATGGTGTTTAGCACGAGCTGGAAATTATCTGAGGAAGCCACAGGCAACCGATTCTCTTCCCTATGGAAAGAGGCTTTCCCTGCCTTGTGTTTCTCTCCTCCCTGGTGTTTCTGCAGCTCCCAGCTCACATGCTGTGTTCAATTCTGTGCTTCCCAATCCTTTCTGAAAAAGGAACCTCTCCTTCACACGGCTCCCACTCTGCAGGCCTCATCCCCTATGCTCACCTGCAGTAGAACAGGTATTTATAGGACTAAATCACAAAGAGAGTTGTAAGGTGAACGCAGAGTCAAATGCAGACTACGGAATAAATCCTGAGTTCTTTCTGGGTTTCTTGGAGACAGTTATAAACCACAGTCTCTTTAGTTTACAGGATATCCTAAAACTCGTCCCTAAAGTTGCCATAGATGGGGAAAATTGTAAATTGTAGCTAAATGCACCTTTATTTACAAAATGGTCATTATAAAATTTTACAAAATATTCTCTACATATTGGCCACCTCTTTGTAAAATTTTGTAATGACTATTTTGTAAATAAAGATGCATTTAGCTACAATTTCCTGTTTTCCCCATCTATAACAACTGTAGGGGAGACTTTTAGGACATCCTATATAACAAACTTCTTGGTTTCCCGCATGGATGCCTTGTCTTGAATAAATGTACAATTAAAAAAATAGAAATCTAAAGTAGAAGATGTCCTTGAAGATCCTTTTCATGAAAGACGTGGTACCTGTGTAGGATTCCTCAGCCTGTCTCCCAGTCTGTTTTCTCCTAGGGTAGTCTACTCAACTTGAAAAGAACAAATAAGATACAAAGAGATGAGAATTCTGGGTTTGTGTACCCCAGAAATCTCAGCACACTTGCCAGGTCAAGCTCAGAGCTCTCTCAGGTCTTCCCCACCTGTCATGTGAGTCAGATGGAGAGCAAGGATGATCATGAGAGGGAGCACCAAGGGAGAATGTCTCCGCAGATCTGGAGGGGCTAAGCCTGACTCTGGACTCCTGGGTCTCACTGGTCTATGGGCCAAAGAGACCACTGTACAAAGGAGGTGTGCGCATGTGTGTGCACACATGTGTATTCATTCATTCAGGCAAGTGGCTTTTGAAGTACATTCTGACAGCCCTCTACCATGGGATGGGGAAGCTGAGACCAGCTATTTGAAATCTTCCAACTACCCAAGAGGTTACTTGCTTTGCAATCAGTGTCAAGTAGAGCTCTTTATTTTTGGCTGGTTGTGCCTGAAAAGGCTGCTTAGTAAGAAGTTTCTGATTCTAATTCCAGGGTTGGGACATACTTTTCCAACCAGCTCCCAATTGCTCTGAAATTACCAGTGACCACAGGAGGAAGGAAGAGAAAAAGAAGAAAACAGAAAATAATGCTCCTACCTGAATTGTTTGTGAAGCATGCTCGATGTAACTTCCCACTGTAGAACTCCAAGCCGATGATAGCAAACATCAGGATGGCAAAGAAGAGCAGAAGGCCGATCTGCAGGAGAGGCACCATGGCCTTCATGATGGACTTCAACACGATCTGCAGGCCTAGGAGGAGGGACAGGGAAAGACAGAGGGAGGCCTCGCCCAGCACCATCGGACAAGGCCGGCTCAGTTCACAAAGAAATAACCAGGGCAAGTGAAGCCAAAGGTCACCATTGTCCCTTCCCCCGGGGAACATTCCCTCCTCCTCCTCACCACGCCCTGACCCTGCACATGCCTGCTACCCTTCCTCATTGCTTCCACCCATGTTGTCTTCGGCATTCCCATGCAAGATCAGATTTAGTAGAATGTGCTCCTTTCCTAAAGGAGAGTAGGCCTCATCCTGCTAGGCAAGCATCCTACAAGAACAGGGATGTAATTCATGCTCCCTGTCATTCTGTCTCAGATCCCGCTCCCCTGCCCACTGTTGGGGGAGCACAGTTAGTACAACCACTATTCAGAAAATGCTGTATCTTTTGACCCTGGCATGACACTTCTGGGATTCTAGCCTAAGAACACAGAGACTTGAATAAAGATTTAAATAAAAAGATATTTGTTGGGTGGCACCGTGCCTCAAAGGAGTAGGGTGCTGGTCCCATATACCGGAGGTGGTGGGTTCAAACCCAGCAGCCAAAAAGAAAAACTGAAAAAAAAAAAAAAATGTTTGTTGTAGCAGGCATATTTATAGTTGGGAAAAAAAACTCAAAATAACCTATTTTTATTATTTATATTGTCTGCCAACATAAAAATAGCTAAACTATCATAATGCATATAAGGATTTTTAATTCTAGAAAAATAAAATACTTATTTTGGGATAAAAATACATATATAGAGAGATACATATAATTCCAATTATATTAAAACGCACAGGAAAAATGAATAAAAAACACTAAGATACTAATAAAAGCTATTTCTCAGGGATAAGATAAAAAGTATTTTTTCTTTCTTTCTTTTCCTTTTTTTTTTCTTTCCAAAACAAGATCTCACTCTGTTTTACAGCTCATAGCAACCTCAAACTCTGGGGCTCATGTGATCCTCCTGCCTCTGCCTCCCAAGTAGCTGGGACTATAGGCACCCACCGTGATGCCCAGCTAGATTTTCTATATTTTAGTAGAAATAGGATTTCACTCTTGCTCAGGCTGGTCTCAAACTCCCAGCCTCAAAGTGATCCTCCTACCTTGGCCTCCCAGAATGCTGGGATTATAGGCCTGAGCCACTGCACCCAGACTTATTTTCTTTTTTGTCATTTTCTTTACATTTAAATTCCCTATAAAGACTCTCGATTATCTTTTAAATCTAATTTGAAAAAAAAGGTTAAATTTAAAAATGAAATGTTATGCCAGATTGCCACATCTCTATTATTTATTAACACGGGGGCTTCCTCCCAGGAGAAACTGCTTCTTGTTTGTCCCACATTCTCTCAGACCCAGATCCAGCCGAGGACACGTCACTACAGTTACTAGCACAGCAGAAAGAAAGGCAGATGCTCACTAGGTATCCCCGACACGAGCTTCAGGGGCCTCAGGACACGCACAGCCCGCAGGGTCCTCAGGTCCACATGAGTGTTGAAGTGGGTCCCCGCAGTGGCCAGGATGCTGCAGAGAGACACAGAGGCTCCAGGTTAGCACCATCTGGCTTTCCCCGGGGCTCCAAGAGCGAGGCTGGGCTGAAGCAGGATCCGCCTGGAAGGCACAGAGCTGACACGGCTGTATGTGGGTACACCTGGGCTCAGGTGAATCACCAGTGGTTCCAAGTGGAATTAAATTTAGCCATCTGGGTTTCACTTTCCGAAAAAGAACAACTTATACTAGAATCCTAGTTCCAAATTGTAAGGAAAACACGAGGTCCCGCGCATCTGTCCCACTCCTGTCCCCAAACCTTGTCCCCTACTCTCCTCTCTGACCCTTGCCAAACTCCTTCCTCCCTTTCCAACCTCTTAAGACACTCAACTTTTTATTTCAAATTTTTCTTAGATTTCCTCGTCTCCTATTTCCCTCAAGAAATTTCTCTGGGTTAACTGCACTAAAGCAGTAACTCGCTCCTCAACTCGACACTTAGAATTTTTAGCAAACAAATCAATTACGCTAAAGCTCATAATTGGGGAACAACTTTAGTGTTCTTCATATTGTATCAGTGTTTTCCTAATTGCCCCAAACCACTCTTTGACCTGGATTGGGTTTCTTTGCTTCCATTTTTACACTTTCCGAAACCACATCCAGAAACACACACTAAAAACCAAAAATTCCTAAGAAACCCTATTCGATTGTGTGTACCAAGTACCTTGTCGTATGGCTCTTGTGATCTCACGACATGGCAGGTATTTTGGAGAGACAAAGACACTTATGTACACATGTGCTCTTAGAAGACGGAGTCAGAACACCTGACTCTCCACCTGAGAACTGGGTGGCTTGACACAGTCACATAACCTCTAGAGCAGGGGTCCTCAAACTACGGCCTGCGGGCCACATGCTTCGGTGTAAATTGTATTTGTTCCCGTTTTGTTTTTTACTTCAAAATAAGATATGTGCGGTGTCCATAGGAATTTTTTCATAGTTTTTTTTTTTATAACTATAGTCCAGCCCTCCACTGGTCTGAGGGACAGTGAATTGGCCCCTGTTTAAAAAGTTTGAGGACGCCTGCTCTAGAGTCTCACTTTCCTCAGGTACAAAATGGCAGGGTTAGGGTAACGGGGCCTAACTGTAAAAACAAAATGACATGGTATTACATATTAAGGGTATTCTGTACACTAACATATACGACAGACCTTGTGTCCAACGCAAAGATTCATAACATTCATTTAACAAAATATTTACTTCCTGATCCTGTTGTTCTTCCTGTGAAGAAACGAAGTCTCTCCTTCATCCCTCTCCAAAACAATCTCAGCTCTCCAGAACCACTGGGAATGAATCATTCAGCAAAAGTGGGTTTTCTCTACAGCCAAAGGGCAGCAAGAATGGTTTATTTCATTTCATTATTTTTGATGAAGCCTCTCTGAAATAGCTCAAGTATTAAGGAAGGTATCTGAAGTGCCTTCAATATCTGACATGTCGCCAGTGTCCGGAAGAGAACTGTCGCAGAGGGTCAGGCCGTGCGGCCCGGGAAGGCACAGGAGTGTGGGTCCAGGACAACACGACCACAAGTGATGCCTGTGGAGCACGCCGTGCTGACCAGCAGCATGGGACAGGGCTCTGTGTGACAGACACTTCCTGGCTCCGAAAGTATTTCAGGAAGAGCAGAGCCATCATCAAGCAGTAACGAGGGTTCCTATGCTGGCTTAAAGGGTATTTCAATGACCAGTCTTTCGACTTTAAGATTCCATAATTCTATCTTCATACTACCTCAGAATAAGAACCAGAAAGAATTCCCACTCTCAGAAAGCATCTCAGGTTTCCAAGCTGTTTTCACCTCTCCCAACACAAACTTCCATACCATCATCTGAAAGCAGGGACTTAGGGAAGTAGAGTCTTCTACCCTGTTGTGACTTTATCCACTAAGGCCAAAGAAAGAAATCAGGGAGGAGGTGATATAATTACTAATAAGTGGTGGTGGGCAGAGGTCTGAGTACACTCTCCTCTGCTGCTGGGTAAGGTAGGAATTAAGCCTCTCTCTGGGTACAGAGCTTTCCACTAGGTTCTGTGCCCATGGTGACAAAAGAAATGGGAAACAGCGTCTGCTGCTGAAGAGCATGGACATGTCTCTGGGGACAGAGGACAGCTTAGACTTTTATGAACTCAAAATTGATGTCATCCTCCATGGCCTCCCCCTGATGTTGTGGTGTGTCTCTCCATGTGGGTATGTAGAAATGTTGCAGCATAATCAGCTGCTCGTAAGCCGTTCATGTAGCAGTTAGGACAGGTGTCAGGAACCTTGCCCTCTGCTGGCCCGGAGAGCGACTGGTGGCAGGAACAGACACCATGGTCTTCTGCACGTAGTCAAGTTCACTAACTGCTTCCTGTTGATGCCAGCACTTGGCCCTACCCTGCATATTTTTGCTTATAGTTGTCAGCAGGTCAGAAGAGAATGGAAGCTGCTATGATCCTCACGACACAGCACAGGTCCTTCCCCACTTTGGCCACACGGCAGTGGCACGGCAGAACAGGAGACAGAGGGACGTGCTGGGCAATGAGGACCAAATCATCCTTCCTCCCATCAGTCACCCAGGGAAGTCTTCTACCCTGTATTCCTTCTCCTCTTGATCTGGGAATTTGTTCTCAGCCTCCTCATCAATCCAGATCTACAGCCTCTTTTATGAGGCATATTCCGCTGTCCACGTCCCTGCCTGAAATTACCCTGAAGCAGCAGGCATAGGTTAAGTCTGCCCAGTAAAATACAGGATGACCAGTTAAATTTGAATAAACAATTAATAATTTTTGGTGCAATATTTGTATAATGCATGGGATATTCATGATTTATCTCAAATCTGAAATTTGAATTTAACTGGACATCCTGCGTTCATTTGCTAAATTTGCCAACTAAGGTGGTGACTAGAAATAACCAGGTAAAAAGGACAAAATTTTGTGTAGTTGTCAGTTCCAGCCCTAAACAAATTTTCAAGTTCCCTTCTGAGAATCGACACAAGGCTTTTAGCATTAGGCCCAGGGTTGTCTCCTGGGCTCCAGAAATGACCTTGCTTCCACCTATAGAAATACCAAGGATGAACTTCAATAACTTCTGAAGGGCAAGTTGTTCATTAGCATCTGTGAGAAAAGGCTGATTAACACTAGCAAAGGTGTTAGTTGTTTAACCAGCCCTGTGATGAGGAGACCATGAGGGACTTCATTCCAGCTGAATTCCCAGCAGAGCTGAGTGAGGGCATCCTTCCCAGGGGTTCATAATGAGCTACTGTGTCTGCTCAAAACCATCCCATATGTGGTCAGTTCCTTCTCTCTCCTCCACTTTACCTCCACTACAGCCCGTCATATCCTTCCTGTAAAGCATCCCTTGGAGTCCCTTCTTACTCTCTAGACCCCCTACTGTCAAGCATGCCCTTCCCTTGCGTAAATAATGGATTGAGACCTAAAGGCCCAGATGACACTGGGCTCCCTCCTTGGAAAAGACCTGCAATCAAAGATAACTGAACTAGGATTCTGAGAAAGGGGAAAATCAAGTTCAAATCCCAGTTCCATCACCTATACTAGCCAACTGGTTTTGTGCAATTGCCACTCAGGGCCAGTTTTCTTTCTTTTTTTTTTTTAATAATTTTATTAAATCATAATTGTGTACATTGGTGCAATCATAGGGCAGAATGTGCTTCATATACAATCAGAAACATTTTGATCGTACTGTGAGAGATAGCCCTCATAGCATTTTCTTAATCA
>CAUYRH010015277.1:0-28727 GCA_963574655.1 Perodicticus potto | reverse complement strand
TGATGAAACTTATCAGCTGTGGTAGCCACCAAAAGAGCATCCAGAAGACAACCAGCTTGATAGTTTATAGTAATAACATCACAGTGGGACAATATTTATAGTTAAAATCATAACCCCTTCCCCTTGTGTGTATTTTTTTTTAATCAAGGTTTAAATTCTTCCCCTTTTGAGCAGGAGAGAAGCATGTATGAAAAGCAGTAACAAATTATAATAAATTGTAAAATAAAGGATTATTATAAAAAAAAAAGAGATTTCAATTTATTTATATACCATCAGGTGCCAGATAAATTTGGCAGTTGAAAAAAAATTATTACACGCTGTTTTAATTTTTCTCTATTCATAAGATTCTAAAATCCACAGATTCAACTAAATTTTGTACATTTGAGCATTTTTAATGTAGTGGGTTGTTGAAAGTAGCAAGAGATCATAAATTATGGCCCCTGACCTTAAGGTGCTCATATTTTAATAGAGGACCCAAATGGGAACAGATAACTGCAAAATGCAGTAATAAGTCTACCGATACAAGTATGAGTGGAATGCTCTGACAGACTTGAGGCTCTTAGTGCAGTGTGGGGAAGTCAGAGAAGACAGGAAGAGTGTGACTGTTGCTGGATTTGAAGGATTAATGAGCATACATACATGTGTTTGTAGGAGCTGCTGGTGGAAGTGAAGGCATTCCAGGCAGAGACCAGAAACCCTGCTCACAGTGAAAGTGTAGGAGTCAATAATGTATTGAAAAGGACCTCTATAAATCATGGATTAAATGGGTCTAATTTAGCAAACAGTTGTTGAGGTCCACTTGGTTGGTATCAATCTGCCATGATGGTATGCTCTTTCTTATTTTACTATTGTGAATGTTACGTATCATAATTTGAATGTTCAAAAAATTTCCATTTTTTTAAAATAAGCATAAATGTGTCAAGTTTTAGGAATGATCAAATGCAAAAATGTTCTGGAGTTTGGCTACTGTTGTCTTCTTAGACAGCTCTTCTCAGACATTCAGGCCTTTCTCCTCTCCCACTATCCACCGCCTCATTCAACTCCAGCCCTTCCTTCTCTGCTTTCTCAGTTAAGACAAAGTTAACACTCAAACCACTCTTTCAAAATGATCATTGGTTCTGCAAAGACTAAAGGAAAAGTAATTGCAAGCACAGCAGAATTTATTAATATTTCTTTAACCAAGGTAGATTATGCCCCCAAAACAATGTTAGAGAAATCTTTGTAAATAGTTTTTTCTTTGTAAACTGTGTAGGAATCACAAAATGATATAACTATTAATTTTATCAGTGTCTTAGACATAGTAGCTCTTTAAAACATATCTGAATAACCAAATATTTAACCGAATAAGATAGCATGGGCCCTTGGACAACTGGATACCTGCACGCAAGAATGAAATTAGAGCCATACCTCACTCTACATACAAAAATTAATTCAAAGACCATGGAAATGTTAATAATGTCTGCTAACAGGTATAGGATTTTGTTCTTGGGTGATGAAATTATTCTGGAATTAGATAGCAGTGATGATTGTACAACTCTGTGAATACATTAAAAACTATTGAATTGTACACTTCAAAAGTGTAAATTTTATGGTAAGTCAAGTATATATCAATTAAAAAATACTCTGGTTTCTCTTCAGATCATGTAAATCTTTCGCCTTTAAAAAAAATAAGATGCAAAAACTCCAAAACAAACAATAACAGAAGCTAACAACAAAACCATGGCCCAGAAAGTTGAAGCGAGGCTCTTAATGAAAAGTTCTATGTAAGTAGTCTTAATACTAGAAAGAAATAAAGGTTATACCTGAAGGAATACTTTTCAGTTAAAACAAATTGAAGATAGCTAAAAAATGTACTGTAGTTCAATAATTATAAGACTTATATTTTCAGATTTCTGAAGTGGGAACGTATCTTATAATTGATGGCATATCACCGTTTATTTGGCTGCATTTTTTTCTTCATGGTATATAAAACTGTGATATATCCTAGATTCAATGAAGTTTAATTCAATGAAGCTTAATTTTTCAAATAATGTGGCAGAGGCTGCTTGCCATACCTCAGTATATGTCTCTTCTTTCCATAAAGTTATAAGATTTTTTAGCTGGGGAGATGACCAAATAGCCAAAGACTATAATCTCAGTTATTTTTACAGCAAGGTGTGGCCATGTGCCTAACTTCTGGTCAGTGATGTGTAAGAAGTAGCGTGTACAACTTCTGCTTGTGCTGTAAAGGGAAGTAGCACATCTAGCCTTTTTTCATTTCTCTTCTTCTTCTCTTTCTTTCCTCCTTCCTTCTTCCATTCTTTCTAGATTACAGATGTGATGGTGGAAGCTGAGCAGCCAGTTTCATCCATGAGATGGAAAGAATGCACCGAGGGTGGTAAAGCACTGAGAGAACATCGCCAAGTGCTTACTGATTATGAAACCAATATACCAGCCCTGGGCTGCCTAGACAGACTTTTACTTGATGAAGAAACTAGCAAATCTGTTTAAGTTACTCTTTGGGATTCTCTGTTATGGGAGCTGAACAAATATTCTGTCTAATATAAATGGTTTCTGAATTTCATTTTTCTGGGAATAAACTATTATAATGTTCTGCAATAAGCTAAATTGTTCCTTCTAAACACACACACACAGAGACACACACACACACGCACACACACACCCCTTGTCTGGGCAAAGTGAGTTATCAAATGTAGCATTTATTTAGAAGGTATCATAAGGAATGTATTACAAGTAGCTTTTCAATTTTTATCATGGAAGGATGATGATTTCAGCCCACATTCAGTCTACATTTTTAAATAGGTGTAATACCATTGTTAGACCTGCCTATTCAGTGCAATGGAGGACAGCTGTTTCAGTGCAACTGGGATTTTTTTTCTTTTTTGAGACAGAGCCTCAAGCTGTCACCCTGGATAGAGTGCTGTGGCATCACAGCTCACAGCAACCCCCAATTCCTGGGCTCAAGTGAGTCTCCTGCCTCCGCCTCCCAAGTAGCTGGGACTACAGGCGCCTGTCACAACGCCCGGCCATTTTTTGGTTGCAGCTGACATTGTCGTTTGGCGGGCCCAGGCTGGATTCGAACCCGCCAGCTCAGGTGTACGTGGCTGGCGCCTTAGCCCGTTGAGCCACAGGTGCTGAGCCGGGATTTCTTGATAATGTTAAATTTGCTCTGTCAGCTGAATTCTTTTGGCTTTATGTGGCACTGTGGTAAAAATACATGATCAGATTTCACTGTTAAGAAAATTCTTTCAGCAATACATGTACAGTCAAGTTTCTTGCCTGGATAGCTGAACATTTGAATTATGAGATTTAAAAAGATGTCTCGAGACAAAGGTTTGTGGAGATGCAGCAATCTGGATGCCCCATCTGTCTCGGAGCGGCTTGGCCAGGGAGTCTGTGGTGTCGGCGCTGCTGCCATTCTGTCCTTTGGCAGTCACATTCTGGGTTCTTCATATTTGAGGGGAAGGGACGGTGAGGAGGCCTGTTGGCTTGATCTTGTTAATACCACCATCTAAAATACAGATTCTTGGATATTTCATCTTCACAAGATGAGCTGCAAACTAGAAAAGAAAAAAAAGGCCAGATTTATAGATATACAAAACCTTTATCCAGCCCAATGTTTTTCTCTGGCTGTGAAAGACAAAATGATTTTAATGTTATACTGCAGTCACTATTGTATAAATAGGTTATTAATCTGGAATTGTCACTCTTTTACATGCTGACAAATGACTTCTTTATACTATAGAACATGGCTCTTTTGTTCTCTTTTATGATTTTTTAGATAGAGAATAAATAGATGGTACACGATTCAAATTCAGAATAAAAGGGTAGACAGTAAGACCATTGTATAAACTCTTAACCTCTTTCCACCTGTTCTTAGGCTCCCTCTCCAGAGTTCATTAAATTATGTATTTTCTTGTGTATTCTTCCAGTAATAGTCAAAACAAGCTCAAACACATATTGAAAATGTTTTCCTATTATGGTCCACTTATTAGTTACTGCAATTCTGTGCAAAATGTCCCAGGGAGGGCCCATAAATGGGCTGTAACATGTTTTTAGAACCACAATTAACATCTTGAGTCCATAAATTTGGAATGAATTTTAAGGACTAGTTTAGGAGGTTTTGGGGACAAGACTTTGGAAAGCTTATCAAGACACACACAATCCGACTTTGCCCACACCTCCCTATCTGTGATCGCCGCCTGCTTTTCTCCATTCCTTGTCTTTTATGATACCGCAGCCCTGAACTATTCCTCAGTCCTCACACATCAGATTCCTTAATGATTCAAAACCCTTGTTGGGGCAGATCCCCCTGGTGGGACTATGCTCCTTTCCCCCAACAATTCCTGACCACACTTTGGTTCCTCAACAGCTGCCCCGCACATACCCACACATCTGTCTAACTTCTATTTATTTTCCTTCCTAGGCACTTTCATCTCTAGGAGCTAAGTTGCTATTAGGGTCCCTACTCTCAGCCCCTAGTTTCTCGTGTTAGTCTCAACCTTTGGCTTTACCATATTTATTCAAATTACCCACTCAGGAGTTTCCTTTATGAAACTGTAAAGGACCCTGTTCTACTTTGTTTTATACCTAGGGCCTGCTACATGGTACAGGCTCCATATATGCTTGGTGGACTGAAATGAACTATGACAAATGACCATATAATCTGGGGGAACATTAAGATTTTCTTTGGCTCTTTGGCTATTCTATTCCTGTCCCTGCTTCATCGTACTATCCTATTCCTCCTCACTGGGTACTTGTGGCATTAAGTTCTTTTCAATTACTCTATCAAATCCTGACCTCAGCTCCTTCAACAAAAATAACTTATGCCTGCTCATAGTCCTGTCACTTCTTGGGGCTATTTGGAGCTTCTTAGTAAGGTCTCAAGCCAGCAGTTGAGATTTGAGAGTTCAAAAGAGTCAGCTGAGGGATTTGGTTGGGAAAAGTTCAAGTCCAGAGATTCTGCTTTATTGATCTGAGGGCTCAGGGAGGGGTATTTTTAAACAAATACACCTAGATGATTCCAAAACATGTAGACCATGGACAATATTTAAAAAGAATACTATCTTAAGACAAAAGGTTAAAGGATGAAGCTTGACTAGGATCTTTTAAACAACTCACGTAAGTGGACGTCACTGCTGACCTCACGTACCATCTCCATTACTCTCTGCAGTGCCTTAACAGAGATTCAAATGGCTGTTCACATTTAAAACATAACACTTGTAGAGCTAACAGATGGAATCCTTGATAGTAATTGATGTTGAAGAGAAACAGTGCTCCTGTATTTCAAAAGCCTTCAAATGAGCTTGAGTGAGCTGGTCTTCTTCCTATTCTCACTTACTTTTCTTTGAACCCTAGTCCTTACTAATGAAGGCATCAGATTCATCTGCCCCGAGTCAAGTGCAGGCAGCACAGTCCCTGGTACCACATGATTGTAGAAACATCTTGGTTGCATTCTCCCACATACAGCAGTATAATTACGGTTGAGGCTGGAATTCTAAAATAAACATAGCATTACTTAAAAGGCCTTGAGGATAAGCAGTCTTAGCTTTCAGTACTTTCCAAATACCATGGAAGTTAGAAAATGAGAAGGAAGGGCTGTACATTCAACTGATCTCCCTTAACTACACTGCAGAGTTGGAAAGAGTTCCTACTGTTTGGGAGGGAAGGCCGTGACAACCAGCTTACCGCTGAGCCGGAAAATGGTAAGGACAAAGCAGGCAGAACAGAGCACTTTGGAACAATTAGGGTGCTGCTGTGTGGGAGGTCTCAGAAGAAAAGTAGAGACAGTAAATGTTTAGATACCTCGAAAAGAAGCAGGACTGTGTTTAAGTTAAAAAAGTTTTCATGTAAGAGTTTGAGTTCTGCTCCCCTGAGGCTCTGCTATGTTTCTAATTATCCACGTTAAATTTTGGCCCCTAACAGTGAAACTGTGACTGTATCTCTGTATCTTTCCCACTCCTACCACAGAAATGTTCTCTTTCTCCATCTGTTTATTTGTTTGGTCATTCATATATCAATCAAACATTGCACTGAGCATCCACTAACTACCAGATACTGTTTCAGCTTTTGGGGTGTTTCTGGAGTGTTCTGGGGACGATGTTTCCGTTTTAGGAGTTCAGTGGAGGAGATGGTAATGAACAGTTAGTGTGAAGTAGTATGGGTATTACAAAAGCAGACGTTCAAGGTACTTAGCAGTTTAGAGTAATACACAGTGTTTCTGCATTTAACAGGGGTTAGGGAAGCTGAACTTTTTTCTTTTTGCTTTTTTCCCCCCTCTCTTTTCTTTCTATTCTTTTTTTATTGACTTCTGAAGGGAATAGGAATCCAGATATGATGGCCACAAGTGCTATATTCATCAGACAGTATCTTCTGTGGCTACAGCTTGACATGGGAGGCACAAAGAAAGGGCTGCCAATGTGCAGGGGGTGGCTTTTCACTGTGCCAGAAAAGCCACATAATACATGAAGAAGACATGGTGGGACGGGAGAGCCGGCATGCAGAGCACAGCGTTTCTTCTCTCTTTCACTCTTCAGATGGCAGGGGGTGGGCAGCTTTATTGAGGAAACTCAGAGAGCTAAAGATCTAGAGTACAGCCTGAAGACTCCACATGCAAATCACACTGGACCAATGGTTAGGAAGTCATCAGAATCATCTGGATGCTTTTAGTAAAACAACAATACCCAAGCCTACTCCAGATAAGTAAGAAGCAGAATTTCCTGGGACAAACTCTGATATCAGTTGTTTAATAAGCGTCTCCTGCTCCCATGGGAGTCTAATACGCAGCTGGCACTTAGACTCCTTTAATTAGACAATGGGATTCATTTGCAGTCAGGTTTTTCTGGGCTCTTAAACTGCAGTTCTTCGAGGTATAGTCCCATGTGGGGCACAAGCCACTTTGCATTAGAAGAGACTCCTGTCTGTAGGGCTGAAATTTGTAACATCAAGCCCTTTGGGCACAACCACCTGAGATCTATGGGGCAATTATCTCATGTGGAGTTAGCTGGACCCTGTATATCCTGGGATAGGATCTCGAGATTTCCAGACTGTTTCTTGTGAACAGTGCTCTCTTGTGGAAAGGTTAAAGCTTTTGCATTTTGACCATTCCTTTGTTTCTAGGCTCTGGTGCTGGTGTTCATTTCTAAGGCTTGGGTTGGCACACCTAAAAGTAACAGTGTCTGAAATCGTCAGGCTCTTGGGGGTGCCATTCCATCTAGTTTTCTCGCTTTTTCCTGCATCTTACCTTGAAATGAGAGACTGGCATGTTTGCCCAGAGGAAATCAAGGTACGCTGCTGCAGGAGAGTAAGTGGAGAAAAGAGAATTTTGAGTAGCCACAGAGCAGTGCAGGTTAACTTATGCCAAGAAATAAAAAGCTGAGGACATGTAAGTTTCAAGAGGGGCATAGAACCTTACTTGTCCTCAGGTTTCTCACTGGACCCTCTAAGATAAGGTTTGGAAAGAACTCACATAGCAGCAGAAGATAAGGAAACACTGGGCTTTTTGCAAGATTTTGGGGGAGAAACATGAGGCAAGACAATTAAGTTTTCCTGATGTGAAATTTTGGCCTTGTGAGTCTGAAGTTCATATTGGAGACTGGACAACTGGCATGGATTGACTGACACACTGAAAAGCTCAACCAGAGAAATCTTTTCTCTCTTCCATTGTATCTGTCCTTTTACCCCCAAATATGGAAATGTTACTTTTGCTTGAGCACGGTACTGAATAAGGGAATTGGCAATTATTCTATAATACATAGGTATAGTATTTGCTTGTCCTGATCTTGTGATGAGAGGCTGATGCTGCATTAGCCTCCATATTCTCTTGAGCCTCTGGAATGCTGAGAATGTGGCACACACTTGGTATTTCTGGAGCCATCTGGCCACAGAGAGGCTGATCCTTTACACCAATCATATACCTAAGAGCTTAGCCAGACAGGCAGATAAGCATATTTGAGGTGAGAAATACAATGCAGGAATTTCTTTATCTAGTACAGTGTGGCCTCAGAAGTACTGTCCTGTCCTGATTATTTAAGAGATTTCTGAGATCATTGATGAAGGTCTTGATCAGTAGAACTGCCTGGTTCAGTGATGCCAATGAGAAACATAAGAGCTATGACAAGAATTCATAGAAAAGAGATAGGAACCTAACACCCCACCGGTCTCCTCCCTTGATTATATAGTCAAATATACTTTGAATATCATCTTTGACTTCAATCCTTAGCATGTTCCTCCTGTAACTAAGAAAAATGTCTTGCCTCTTGAAGTCTTCTGTATTCAGATCTTCTATATTTAGCTCACTGGAGTTTATTTTCCTAATGGTATTAATTAAGATGTGAAACTGATTTTCATAATAACATCTAAGATAACAATTAGATAGTGGTTGCTTTATTTTCCAATTTCACTCATAGTAGTGAAATCAGCAACAGGGCCAAGCCAAGAAGGTGAACACGAATCATTTTACATTCCACCATAGGCAGCTGTGACAAGGAGCAGAACAGGCAATTCCAGGATGTTAGTTTAGTGTGTTACACATTAGAAGGTGTTAATTATGCAACAAGAAAAAAAAATGGGACAGTTTATATGAATAGCTATTACATGGTCCAGGCTTTCTGATCCATGTTTATTCTGTGAGTAGCTGTACCAACGGTGTCTGGGGTATTTTGAATCCATACTATGGTTCACATTAGCCTTGATCACAAAAAAGGTTTATAATAAATTTTTAACCAAGTTATTTCGATTTTTTCTTGGAATCAATCTTTGGGATTAAAAAATTTGATAGTGTAAAGAGTTTGTTTTACAAATATTTTTATAGTTTATGCTATATATAAATAAATATAGTGTGCTAACTCAATGTGTTTTATTTATAATTTTTTTGCCTATTGTTGTTTATTTCACCTTTCCCACTCTTTCTCTCTACTTTTTTTATTAGAAACATGTCAAAAAATATATAGAAATAGATAAGAAAGGTATAATGAACCCTAAGACCCTCAACACTCAACTTCAACAATTATAACTTATAGCCAATTTATTCCATTTATTCCTCTCACCCACTCCCCTTACCTTTGTATTGTTTTGGAGCAAATTCCAGATATACCATTTCATGCATAAATATCTATCTTTGAGAAACAGGGCTTGGAAATATATAATCATAGTACTACTCCATGTAGACAAAAATAATAACCCTGTAATATAATCAAATATTCAATAACTATTCAAATATCCAATGATCTCATAGATCATAAATGTGCTACCTCATTCTTTGTCCATCCCTTTATCTGTCTATCTGTCTATATTTAGATGTGTTTATTTGAACAAAGATCCAAATAAGGTCCACACATTGTGACTGACAGATGTCTTTTTAAAAATAAATGGCAAGAAAAATATTTTCCCCAAGGCACATAATATCTAGCACAAGTATAAATCAATGCAACTTCTACATTTTGGTTTGCTTTTTTGAAATTCTAATAACATGTGTATATGTGTGTGTGTGTGGGTATAAGTATTTTTTTAAAATTTTGCTCACATATTTTTCCTTTCTTTCACATCCATTTCCCCTTGATTTATTGTCTTTGTTAATCTCCTCTACCAATCATTTGCAGTGAAACAATTTTTCTTATTTATAAGCTAATTTATAATGGAAATGAGTTTTTACGTTTCTTGAAACAAATACATGTTATATCTTTTAATGTTCTTTTTTTTTTGCAGTTTTTGGCCAAGGCCAGATTTGAACTCGCCACCTCTAGTATATGGGGCCGGCACCCTACTCCTTTGAGTCACAGGTGCCACCCTCTTTTAATGTTCTTTCAACAATCTCTTGTTCACGCTATCACCTGAAATTTGTCTTCCTTTCTAGAATAAGTCATTTGCAAGCTTTTTAAATGTAATTATAGAGAAGGAAACTCTACATCTTTTTTTTCTGTACCGTAGAATACTGTTTACTTCATAAGTGGAAAGATTCTGTATCTATATATCTAGTTTAAGTCTCCTTTGAATTCTCATCTAAATTCCTAATTTTTTTTTTTTTTTTGAGACAGAGTCTCACTTTATCACCCTCAGCAGAGTACCATGGTGTCCTAGCTTACAGCAACCTCCAGCTTTTGGGCGTAGGCAATTCTCTTGCCTCAGCCTCCCGAGTAGCTAGAATTACAGGTGCCCACCACAACACCCAGCTATTTTTTGTTGCAGTTTGGCCAGGGCTGGGTTCAAACCCACCACCTCAGTATAGGGGGCCGGCGCCCTACTCACTGAGCCTCAGGTGCTGCCCTAAATTTCTAAATGTTTGACTGACATTTTTATACTGATGTCTTATTAACCCTTCAAATTCAACATGTTCAAAATTCATCACATTCCTTCCTACTTTATTCTTCTTTTCACTATCTCTGTTAAAGTAATGTAGTCTAGTTTGGAGGTAGAGGGAAGAAGGAGTGGGGAGGACGTTTGGCAGAAGGAGGGAGGGCAGGAGGCAGGATCTCACCTATTGTGCACATTGTGAGGGTGTGTAACACCCTCCCTGGGTGAGGGGCTCTTCTACAAATGGAAATTTACCCTGGACATGAAAACAATGTAACCTAAAAATTATACCCTCATATTAATTTGAAAAAATATATTCTCAAAAAAAAAAAAAAAAGAGGTCCTTTACAAATTAATAAAGGGATAGGCATGGGCATAACTAAAAATAATGATAATAACCAGCCACTGTCCACAAGGTTGCTTTCCTACAATTGCTACTCTAGAATCACACAGCTGATGGTCATAAAGATTCATAACTTTCCCCAATGGATACCATCACCCTTGTGAAAACCTAAGGTAGTTTTTGGTATCTTCCAGGCCCTGTGTTCCAATGGAACAGCTGACACGCCCAGACCCCACTCAGACCGGCAGCTCATATGGAGGAACTATCCCAAATGATATTGTGACCCTTACCTAAGAACTGACTCAGCTGAGAAGACAATTTCTATACCCCTAATAGTTCTGCCCCCAAACCAGCCAATTAGCAGATCCAACTGTCTAACCTTTGCTCACAAAACTATCTCTAAAAATCCTTTCTCCCAAATTTTCAGGGAGACTGATGTGAGAAATCCCTCCCATCTCCTTGCATGGCACCTGCAATGTTAAACTCTTTCCCTGCTGTGAATGCTGCTATCTCAGTGTATTGGCCTCCTCTTGAGCAATGGGCAATGAACAGTATCAGCAACTTCTCCAAAAATCCAATCTGGAAACTTTAATAAGGTCTTCGATTTTTTTTTTTTTCCTCCTTTGGATCCACATTTAATTAGGCACAAAGTTGTGTCAATTTTCTCTGGATTTGTTTTGCATTTATTCTTTTTTTCTCATTTCTCTTCTTCAATGTCATTTAATCCAATTACTTTTGGATTAGTTCCTAAGCAGTCCACGTGCTTCCAGTTTTCCTCTTTTCATTACCTATCACTTTGTTGACTAAATGGTAACAGTGTGGGAGATCCTCAGAAAATCCTGAGACCCCAGTTGGTGTTATAGAGATTTCCTCCCTTCTAGGGCTATTGTCCTTAAGTAGGGTAAGTCAAGGTCCAGGGATCCCTTGAAATTGACTGTTTATCTATAGTCAGTAAGGACAATATACAGTATTTAAAAGTTCTTATTGAACGTTTCATACTGATAATAGTAAGTCTATCTTCTCTTTGCATTTTGAGAAGACGAAGTATTATAATTCTTCATTATACACCTGAACTTCCTCATTCTTTATGTTTATTTTCATTTATATTAAAGTCTAATAAGAAGAGAAGGCTGTCCTTTAGCGTCCCAAATAAAGAAAGAGGAGACAGTGATGGGATGTTACCAGGTGCCTTGAATCACATAGCAACAGCAGTGGGCCACTTCCCCTCTCCCTTAGAAAGTTACAGAGCTTTGATAAGTCCTCAGGAAAACCTTTCTGTTGTCTTCCCCACAGCCATGTGAGCTTTGCTCACTCTGAGGCCTAGCAACTATTCAGTCAGGGGAAGCTTGAGAGAGAAAGGTTCAATATAAAGGTAGAATCTGGAAAGAAAGTAGCACTGAGATAGGGTATATTACAGAGAGTCTCTGTTTCTTGATGTTTTAACATTTCTATATCATTGGGATCAAGGGCAAAAGAGAGGGAAGATGTTTAAATTTTGGTAAACCTGAATACAAACATGAAAGTCATTTCTAAAATACACCTGACAGTGTCACCTTCCTTTTTAAAAGCCTTTAATAGCTCCCTACTGCTAAAACGAAAACTCCTTAGCATAGCATTTAAGGAAAGTCCTGTATAATAATCAGGCTCTCCACCTACCTTTCTAGCTTGTTCTGCAGCCAAAATGCTGTTAAAGAAGCCCTGTGCTTTCCAGTCTTGCTGTGTTGTTTCTTTTGTCTGGAAAGCTTCCTCCTGACTATGGCCCTTCCCCAATACTTGGTCTTACTGAAATCCTACACGTATTCTAAGGTACGGGATTATCCCTTCATGAAACTTTCAGATTCCTCATTTAACTGAAAGAAATTTCTTCCTTAGTGATTTCCAGAACTTTAATTATAAATGTCATATAACACATGTCACATTCTGCTTTGGATTTTAATTAGTTGTATATATGTCTAATCTTTCTAACAAGACTGGAAGTTGTTTTTTTTTTTTTGAGACAGAGCCTCAAGCTGTCATGCTGGATAGAGAGCTGTGGCATCACAGCTCACAGCAACCTCCAATTCCTGGGCTCAAGCGAGTCTCCTGCCTCCGCCTCCCAAGTAGTTGGGACTACAAGCTCCCGCCACAACGCTCGGCCATTTTCGGTTGCAGCCATCGTTGTTCTTTGGCCAGCCCGGGCTGGATTTGAACCCGCCAACTCAGGTGTACGTGGCTGGTGCCTTAGCCGGTTGAGCCACAGGCGCCAAGCCAAGACTGGAAGTTTTATGAGGCTAGTGGACTGTGTCTTTCTCATTTCTGTTTCCTCATGATAATTTCCCTATACAGGCACTCAACATTTATTGTCCTAAATTAAACTAGTACTCAATATTTTTTTCCTCTTGCCTTTCTCTTTATAGCAATTTGTGCAAACTATTATTTTTGTGAGTTTGTTCATTAACTCAGTCATTAATTCAACCATCAAATATTGATTGAGTGCTTTCTAACTGGGGATATGCTGATGAATACAATATAGTTCCTGTCCTCAGTGAGCTAGGCTGGGGATACAAATAAGTGAACAGGTGATTGTAATGCCATTTAATAAATGCTACCCAGAGCCATCACTTATGGTTGTTCAAATTGTGCCTTGCATAAGAAAAACCTGGAAAAGTGGCTAAGTGGAGTATAAAATGTAGCCTATCGCTCTTTTCCAACCTCTGTGCCCTCACATGAGGCTGTGTGTCCCTGCAGGAAGGATAGGATTTCTTTAATGCAGAAACTATGAAACTATGTATTATTGTGGTCCCAATGATACTATAAGAGTAGGTATGAGCATTTGGGAGGAGTATTTAGTTCCAGACTTGAGTTGTTAAGAAAGACTTCCAAAAAGAAATGCTATATAAACCTAGCATTTCAAGTGGAATGAGAGCTACTCAGGTGAACAGATGTTCAAAAGACAGTACATAAGAAACTACACATTGATAATTATGGCTAGAACCTGAGAGGGTGTGGGAACAGCAGTGAAATGTGCTTGGAATACAGAGCAGAGTCTACACCAAGAAGAGCTTTATAAACCATGATTAAGGTTGGAATTTTATCTTGATGGCAATGGGAAGCCAAAGATATATTTTAGCAACAATTAGATTTACTTTTCTAAAAGCTCACTCTGGTTGTAGGGCAGAACCAGGGGGTGGGAGACTGTAGACTGTAGGCAGGAACAGTGGGGAGCTGCAGTGAGTCTTTTAGTAAGTCAGGCTAAGATAGTGGTGATTTGGGTGAATATAGCTGGGCGGTTAAGATGGAGGGAATTTTGGACCTAGTTAACAGGGTGATAAGCCAAGCAATAAGTTTTCCTATAATTTGCCATTAGTCAAGAAGGTGAGAGAATTTATTATTCCAATCAAGCAGCTGGCTGGCATGGAGGAAAGTGTAGGAATATGGTAGCTACACAGCCCTGAGTTTGAATCCTGGCTCTGCCACTTGTTAGCTGTGAGGTCCTGGGCAAGCCACTTAATCTTTTTGGCCTTAGTTTTCTCACCTGTTAAATGTGTAACAGCAATACACTTTAATATCTTTAAAGCAGCGGTTCTCAACCGCTGTATTTTTTTTTTTTTTTTTTTTTTTGCAGTTTTTGGCCGGGGCTGGGTTTGAACCCACGACCTCCAGCATATGAGGCCGGCGCCCTGCTCCTTTGAGCCACAGGCGCCGCCCCACAGGAACTGTATTAAAGGGCCCTGGCATTAGGAAGGTTGAAAACCACTGGTGTAAAGGGTTGCTGAGGCAATTAAATTATATCCTTACAGGAATATCTCATTTTACTGTGCTTCACTTTATTTTGCTTCACGGTTATTGTGTTTTTTAAAAATTGAAGGATGTGGACACCGTGTGTCAATCAGTGCCATTTTTCCAATAGTATATATGTTCACTCTGTGTTGTTGAGTGATATTTTGATAATTCTCAGACTATTTAAAACTTTTTGATTATTTTTATTATCTGTTATGGTGATCTGTCATCAGTAATCTTTGGTGTTATCATTGTAATTGTTTGGGGGCACCATGAGCCATGCCTATATAAGACAATAAACTTAACTGGTATATGTTGTGTATGTGCTGACTCCTCCACCGGCAAGTTTTTCCCTATCTCTTCTCATGCCTCACTATTCCCTGCTACAGAAAAAAATTGAAATGAGGCAAATTACCTTAATTAGTGGCCTTTAAGTGTTTACATGAAAGGAAGAGTCATACATCCCTTGCTCTGAATCAAAAGCTTGAAATGATCAAGCTCAGTGAGGAAGGCATATTAAAAGCCAATGGTAGGTCAAAAGCTAGGCCTCGTGCATCAAAGAGTCAGCCAAGTTGTGAATGCAAAGGAAAAGTTCTTCAAGGAAATTACAAGTACTACTCCAGTGAACACATAAATGATAAGAAAGCAAAACTGCTTGTTGCTGATCACTGGTCTGGATAGAAGATCAAACTGGCTACATTTCCGCGGTCACATACCAATGGATGCGGAGGGTTAGGGATGATTTGTTTTCGCATGTCTCTGACCACCCCTCCCCTCTTTGGTTTTCAACTATTAAAACAAAGCCTAATCCAGGGCAAGGCCCTGACTCTTTTCAATGCTTTGAAGCCTGAAAGAGGAGAGGAAGCTGAAGAAGCAAAGTGGAAAGCTAACACATGTTGGTTTATGACATTTAAAGAAAGAGGCCGTCTCCATGACAAAAATGTGCAAGGTGAAGAAGGAAGTGCTAACGTAGAAGCTGGGGCAAGTCATCCAGAAGATTCAGCTAAGATAATTGATGATACCAAACAACAGATTTTCAATGTACAAGAAACAGCCTTATATTGGAAGAAGATGCCATTTTGGACCTTCAAAGATAGAAGAATTCAATGCCTAGCTTTAAAGCTTCAGAGGATGGACAGACTGACTCTTTTGTTAGGGGCTAATGCAGCTGGCAACTTTAAGTTGAAGCCACTGCTCAGTAACCATTCCAAAGTTCTAGGGGTCCATAAGAATTACATTGAAACAATGTAAATGGAACAAAGTCTGATGACAGCACATCTGATCACAGTATGGTTTACTGAATATTTTAAACCCACTGTTGAGATCTACTGCTCAGAAAAAAGATTCCTTTCAAAATATGACTGCTTATTGTCAACATATCTGTTACCCTAGAGCTCTGATGGAGATTTACAAGGAGATTAATGTTGTTTTCATGCTGGCTAACACATTCTGCAACCCATGAATCAATGAGTAATTTCTACTCTCAAGTTTTATTCTTTAAGAAATACATTCCAACACTTCAATTATCTTTCAATATATGAATGGATTAATAAATTGTGGGGTAACACCATGGAATATTATTCAGCCATAAAAAGATGAAGATTTTGTAACTTTTGCAACAACTTGGATGGAATGGAGACCATTCTCCTAAGTAAAGTATCACAAGAATAGAAAAACAAACATTTCATGTACTAAGTGCTAAGTCAGAATAACACCTCATGTTCACATGAGAGAAAAAACTCAAAACTCAAATAGGGGCTCGGCGCCCATAGCACAGTGGTTATGGTGCCAGCCACATA
Source organism: Perodicticus potto (assembly GCA_963574655.1). NCBI lineage: Eukaryota > Metazoa > Chordata > Mammalia > Primates > Lorisidae > Perodicticus > Perodicticus potto. The sequence goes on along the minus strand of CAUYRH010015277.1, from coordinate 12,536 downwards.
CACGGAGGCTGGCAGGCTTGAACCCAGCCCAGGCCAGCTAAATGGCAATGACAACTGCAACAAAAAATAGCCAGGTGTTGTGGCTGGTGCCTGTAGTCTCAGCTAATTGGGAGGCTGAGGCAAGAGAATCGCTTCAGCCCAAGAGTTTGAGGTTGTTGTGAGCTGTGACGCCAAGGCACTCTACTGAGGGCGACATGGTGAGATTCTATCTCAAAACAAAAAATCCCCAAAACAACTACAATAACAGAACTCAAATAGGGGTGAGAAGGGAAGGTAATGAGTAAATTCCCACCCAACAGATACACTGCATGGGTATACTGCGTACGTCCAGACTGAAGTTCACGCCTACAATGTAGACTGTAACCCTGCTGAAGCACACTATGTAACTTAATCATACGCAGCCCCATATTAATCTGAAATTTAAAAAAATACCAAAAAAACTATAGGAAAAGAAATACATTTTATAAGTACACAGCTGCCATAGGTAGGGATCTTGCTCATTCTTCTGGATAAAGTAAGTTGAAAACCTTCTGGAAAGGATTCAGCATTCTAGATACTAGTGATTCATAAGAAGAAGTCACAATACCAACATTAACGGGAGTTTGGAACAAGTCAATTCCTATCCTCATGGGTGACTTTGTAAGGTTCAAGACTTCAGAGGAGGAAGTAACTACAGATGGGTCAAAATTACTGCTGTGACTACTGTCAAAATGACCACAAAGCATTTAAAATGTTATATAAACTTAGTTGATAAAAGCAGTAGCAGAGTTTGAGAGGACTGAGTCCAATTTTGAAAGAAGTTCTACTGTGGGTAAAATGCTAACAAACAGCATTGTATGATACAGAGAAACCTTTTGTGAAAGGAACAGGCCACCAATGCAGCAAACTCATCATTTAAGAAACTGCCACAGCCACCCCAACCTTCAGCAACGACCATCCCAATCAGTAAGCAGCCATTGGCTCTGAGGCCAGACCCGCCACCAGCTAAGTTTATGACTCCCAGAACGTGCAGAGGATTGCCAGCATTCGTTTTTGTTTTTTTAAGAGACAGAGTCTCACTTTATCGCCCTCAGTAGAGTGCCGTGGCATCACAGCTCACAGCAACCTCCAACTCCTGGGCCATCCACCCTCGGTATATGGGGTGGCACCTTACCAATTGAGCCACAGGTGCTGCCCGATTGTTAGCATTTTTAGCAATAGTTAAACAATTAAGGTATATCAAATTTTTTAGACATAATGGTATTGCATACTTAATAGACTATAGTATTGAAAGGGCCCGTGTGACGCCATTTGGTTAACGGACTCCATTTTGCAGGTCGCTGTGTAATTTGCAGTGTAAGTGTTAGTTTTATAACTTTTGGTTCCTGGCACCAGCGCCCCTTGACCACCCTCACCGGTTGCTTAGCACTGGCCTTTTCCTGCTCAGTGACCACCCACCCGTTCCTGGCACCGACGAGGTATCCAATCAGCACGTAAAGAGACAGCTGGACTCATCCCTCATCCAACCGTCCCTAATCCCATTCCCCTTACCGCATTACCCCCCTCCCAACTTCCTTTCGGTATACTATAAAAATACCTCAGCCGCATCCCTCGGGGCCATTCAGATCGCCCTTTAGGCGGAACTGAACGGTCCGGGCTTAAGCTTGTAATAAATTCTACCCTTTGTTTTTGCATCGGTGCGCCTGGTCTGAGTTTCTTCTGGGGGGGAACCCCAACATTCGGGCACAACAGTATAGTATAAACATAACTTTATATGCACTAGAAAACCCCCCAAATTTGTGTGTCCTATTTTATTGGGATATTCACTTGACTGTGGTGATCTGAATCAAATGTGCACTGTCTGAGGTATGCCTGTGTGTGTGTGTGTGTGTGCATGTGTATAAATGCACTTGACTTACAGGTAGACACTTATTATAATATGGTTTCTTTCTTTCCTTCCCCCTCCCTTCTCCTTCCTTTCCCTTTCCTCTTTTCTCAATTACTCCTTTTACAGAATAACCACTGATGACACCTTGCATATATACGGCTTCAAATTTTTTCTTTTTTTTGTGACAGAGCTGTGTCACAAGCTGTCACTCTGGGTAGAGTGCTGTGGCATCACAGCTCACAGCAACCTCCAGCTCCTGGGCTCAAGCGAGTCTCCTGCCTCCGCCTCCCAAGTAGCTGGGACTACAGGTGCCCACCACAACACCCGGCCATTTGTTGGTTGCAGCCGTCATTGTTTGGCGGGCCCAGGCTGGATTCGAACCCGCCAGCTCAGGTGTACGTGGCTGGCGCCTTAGCCTGTTGAGCCACAGGCGCTGAGCCACGGCTTCAAATTTAAAAAGCAGACTTGTGCAGAAATGGAATGGAAGGTAGGGCTTTACAGTGACCTGTTTACGATGAAGCAGTGACTTGTACCAGTGACTCTTAACATTTATTGGGTCATATACTCTTTGGCAATCAGATGAAAACTATGGACCTTTTCTCTCTCAAAAAAATGACACATATGTAAAATACATATAATTTCAATAAGTTCAGAGAATTCCCGAAATGCATGATAAATTCCAGATGAAAAATTTCTCTTTATACTAATTTAATTTTAAAATTTATGATAGCTACTTAGTGTTTATGAATATGGCAATTAGTTCTTCCTATAAATTTATAGATTAGTGTTTAAATAATGGTTTAGTTTTACAAAGTTGTCTCAGGAATGGCTATGCGAAAATTTTTTAGAAAGGTAACTATGACAGAAAAGGTGCTTGAAAACAATTTTTATTCTCAAAAAAGGAGGAGGATAAGCCTCTTCTGATAAAATTACATCATCTAATACCATAATGTATGTATTAGAAGTCCTAGTAAGTGTTGTGGTACATTCTCCTTTGATCTGTGATGTTTGGGAACTGAATTTCAGCGACAATCATGTATCAACCTCTGTTTATACTAGACAACTGAGAACAGTAAATCCACACTGTGTCCAAGCCATTGGTCCTATTACACAAAGTATACTATACTCTGAAAAGAATGTATACAATAACAATGAAATTCAAAACACATCTAGGGCTATGATGGCTCAGAGCCAAGTTACAACCTCTGTGGGTCAAGTGGGAGGGCAACCATGGTTAGTTTTTTATTCAGCCACAAACATTCCTGTGGGAAGGAGTAATTAAATGGTGGGCTGTGGAGGCAGTATGGAATAACACATACTGAGACAAGATAATTTCTAGCCTACGTCAGGTCATGAATACAGCCAGGACTCATAAGATTCAGATGGTGACTATGCAGTTTTTCCTGGAAATTAGAAAAGACTGCCCTCTTTCTTTTTAAACAACAGATTGTACCTTACTACGTAATACTTTTAGTAAACATATTAAAAAACAGACAACCAAAGTCTGGATTGGGTGTCTTATGGTGTCCTTTACACAACTCCTTCCTATATTGCTCTTTACTTTGCAAAAGTTATGAAAAGCTATGAGAATAGGGACTCTACAGGACAGTTTTTAATTCATAGGTCTTTCAAAGTAAGCTATTTTCCATGGTTTAACAAATCAGAGTTACAGAAAAGTTTTCACTGTTGCTTTTAACCTTTAGATGATATCTAGCAAAAGTTTTCACTGTTGCTTTTAACCTTTAGATGGTATCTAGTGAATGTGTTCAAGTTGTGTTAATATCTAAAATATTTCCTTATAATCTGATATAAACCCACAGACTAAAACATTTGCTGACAAGCAAGGCAAGGAAAAAGTCAGGAAGAAAAGCCAAGTTTATAACCACAGCCAGTGCTCACAGGTATAACAAGATCAAGAAAGAATTCTTTGCATACTTGGAACTGATAAAGGAGATTCACTTCCCATTCTTTATCTAAATGCTCAAGGTACAATTATAAAGAGGTCTAATAAATTTTCTGACAGATAAAAAGATCTCTGATAGGTTAAAAGTTTTTTTTTTGAGACAGAGCCTCAAGCTGTCACCCTGGATAGAGCGCTGTTGCATCACAGCTCACAGCAACCTCCAATTCCTGGGCTCAAGCGAGTCTCTTGCCTCCGCCTCCCAAGTAGCTGGGACTACAGGCACCCGCCACAACGCCCGCCATTTTTTGGTTGCAGCCATCGTTGTTGTTTGGCGGACCCGGGCTGGATTCGAACCCGCCAGCTCAGGTGTACTGTGGCTGGTGCCTTAGCCCGTTGAGCCACAGGCGATGAGCCTCAGCACCTTAATTTGAACTTTAGAAGAGTACTGTCTTTAAACATTATAGACAGAATTTGCATAATTTATGCTAACCACTCAAAATGGCAGAATGAAGATGATGAAGGGTAGGGGTGATCAGACTATAACTGTCTGGTTCAAGTGAGTTGCCCTTTATCTGGAGGGTGGATTGCTGCTGGTAAGTTTTTTACTCCCCTCTTTTTCTGTAAAAGAATTGTATACATGTGCCCCTGTTCTTGACTCCTGGAGTATTATGTCCTCAATCAGTGCTTTGGGGATTGCTCCTATTTTATATGTTGGGCAAAGGGAGCGGAGTAGATGCAATAAATGCCCACATCTGAGCAGAAGCTTAAGAGGCATCATGAATTTCTTGTAGTTCCCCGTTTTTTGCTGGGGCTGGGAAAGAGAAGACAAGGAAAACAGCCTGGATCAGAACACTAGGCTACATGTAGTATAATCCATTGAGATTTTAGAGTTGTTTGTTGCCATAGCAAAGATGGCAAACATGCCTGGGAAAAGAAAGTTAGATTTTTTTAATTTAAATTAGTTAGTTGGTAGCATCTTAATATAATTTACTATTTAAGAGATGTATGTGATTCATCTTCACAGTGATTATACTTACAAGTTAGATTTTGAATTTTATTTCTATTACCATGTGAATCATTTGTACCTTTCGAAATTATACTGAGAGAATAGCAGGGTTTTATAGAATGTAAGCCTTTGGGGGGTTAAGAAAGTAAACTTTTAAAATCCAGTTTCTGAAAACTTATTTTTAATATCCTGAAGGTTTGTGGCTTATGTACCTTTTGAACAGATTTTCAATGTTTGGAACAGAACACTGGGGAAATGGCAGAGGTAATTCTGGAAAAATTCCTTAGAACAAGAGAAAACAGTTTTTCCAAGTTGAAAACTCAGAAAATGTATGCCATGAATGTTTGGACATAAACATAAAAGGTCAATTAACAACCCCATAATATACAGTTAACACATGCCATTATTTTGATTTTATGTGCTCTTGGCTTAAAAATACAAATAATATTCTTTCTTTCGTTTTTTTTTTTCTTTTTTTGCAGTTTTTGGCCAGGACCCAGTTTGAACCTGCTACCTCCAGTATATGGGACTGGCACCCTACTCCTTTGAGGGCACCACCCTCTTTTCTTTTCTTTTTTTCAGACAAAGTTTCACTTTGTTGCCCCAGGCTAGAATAACGTGACATCAGCCTAGCTCACAGCAACCTCATACTTCTGGGCTCAAGAGATCCTCCTGCCTCAGCCTCCTGAGTACTGGGACTATAGGTGTGCACCACAACAACTGGCTAAGTTTTTCTATTTTTAGTAGAGATGGGGTCTTGCCCCTGCTCAGGCTAGTCTAAAACTCCTAAACTCTAGGGATCCTCCTTCCTCAGCATCCCCAAAGTGCTAAGATTACAGGTGTGAGTCACCATGCCTGGCCACGTAGAATAGATACATGGACCCTAAACAAAATATGTTACAATTTTATTTTTATTTATTATTATTTTTTTGAGACAGACCCTGAAGCTGTTGCTGTGGGGAGAGTGCTGTGGCACTGCTGCTCACAGCAACCTCCAATTCCTGGACTCAAGCGATTCTCCTGCTTTAGCCTCCCCCCAAGTAGCTGGGACTACAGGTGCCATCCACAATGCCCAGCTATTTTTTGGTTGTAGTTGTCATTGTTGTTTGACAGGCAAAGGCTGGATTTGAACCTGCCAGCTCTGGTGTATGTGGCTGGTACCTTAGCCACTTGAGTTACAGGCGCCAAGCCTTTACCACAGATTTTTGAAAATTTGCAGAAAGGACAGAATAGGAAATGCTTGTTTTTCATGCCTTTTTAAAAAAAATAGCACATTAGATAAGACTTTGTAGGAAACAGTTTAAAAATGTATTTGTTAAGTGACAGAATAAAGTTTATGAAGAGAGTATTTCTAACAGACAAAGTGTTCAATTTTTAGGAAAGGAGGGAGAATGTAAAAGCAGTCACTTGCTCTTGAGAGGTTCATTCTCTGGAGCTTATTTTCCTCATTTTCTGAATGTGAAGTTTGTTCTAAATGGCTACTCAATTCCCTTCCAGTTCCAAAATTTTAGAATTTTTAAAAATAAAATTTTAATTTGAAATAGTTTTATTGTGATGATAGTACCAAGAATTCCACACCTTTCCTTTATTATTATACCTTACATCTGGGGTACATTTGTCACAATTAATGAGCCAATACTGAAGCATTATTATTATTAATTAAATTTCACACATTATTCAGATTTGTTTAGTTTCTCCCTAATGTCCTTTTCTGTTTCAGGATTCCATCCAGGGTATACAACCGCATTTAATCATCCCCTTAGGCTCCTTTTGGCTCTGACAGTTTCTCAGACTTTCCCTTCCTTGTTTTTGGTCACCTTGACAGTTTTGAGAAGTACTAGTTATATATTTTGTAGAATGTCCTCAATTGAAATGACATTTTCCTCATAATTAGACTGGGTTTTGGAAAGAAGACCACAGAGGTAAAGTGCCATTCTCATCACACATCAAGGGCACCCACAGCAATGTGACTTTACTGTTGATGGTGATGCAGGCAGTGTCCATCAGGTTTCTCTTCTGCCCTGTTCCTACTGTATACTCTTTGGAAGGGAGTCACTGTGTGCAGCCCACACTTAAGGGGTGAGAAGTTATTCCTACTTTCTTGAGAGTAGAGCATCTACAAAAATTATTTGGAATTCCTCTGAATGAGATATGAAAGTCACTTGTCCTGCATTTATGTTTTTAGAAATTTATTTTTTATCGCTATAGACTCATGTATATTTACTTTACACTTTGGGTTATATTTCAGTAGTACTTTTTTTTTTGTAGAGACAGAGTTTCACTTTATCGCCCTCGGTAGAGTGCTGTGGCATCACACAGCTCACAGTAGCCTCCAACTCCTGGGCTTAGGAGATTCTCTTGCCTCAGCCTCCCGTGTAGCTGGGACTACAGGCGCCCACCACAACGCCTGGCTAGTTTTCTGTTTTGCAGTTCAGCGAGGCTGGGTTTGAACCCGCCACCTTCGGTATATGGGGCGGACGCCCTACTCCATGAGCCACAGGTGCCACCCTCAGTAGTACTTTTATTGCTCACATTCAGCCAGCTTTGGCCATTGAGATCTCTTTTAGTTTGCTCCCATGTTGCTATGACATACACCCATCATTGTGGTTTAGTTTTTTTGGGGGTTGTATTTTTAAAGAACTTCTTTACTTTTTAGCAATATAAGATGCCTCAAGCTCATCTTGTATGTTTCTTGCCTAAGTTCTAGAAGCAGCCATTAATCCCAGGTTGCCCGGTTTCTTTTATTAGGGGATGGTATAAGAAACCAAAATCCTGGGCAGCACCTGTGGCTCAGAGGAATAGGGCGCCGGCCCCATATACTGGAGGTGGTGTGTTCAAACCTAGCCCTGGCCAAAAACAAAACAAAACAAAAAAACAAGATCCTAGTACTAGATGTATTTTTTGCTACTAAAGGATCATTAGTTCTAGGCCCTCAGCTGAAAGCAAGAAAATATATGTGAGTATATTAATTCACGTAGATCTGTACATATTTGTCTATACATATTTCTCTGTAACGGTCTGTATCTATATTAAGCTACACGAGCTGATACAGATGTCTCTGACTCTAATCCATCACCACACGGATCATTCTGGCCTTTTCCTCTTGCTTATCCCACAGTGGACAGTCTGGCTCTCTTCTCAATTCCAGTATGTATGTGTTGTGATTTCAGAATTGTTAACCCATAGTCCTCAGAAACAACTTTACCAACTGTAGTATAATGCATATGCACAGTCCCTTTTATTCTTACAGGCCCCACTCATTTCCAAGGTGACTTAAGCCAGCAGTCTTTTCTTCTATACTCTCCGGTGATGTCATTTAATATAGTTGTAATACAGTTATATCCTTTTGTCACATTCTGCATTGAATTTCCCTACATTTCAGTGTTTTTTTTTTAATCTGCACACATTAAGGTTCACTCTTCATACCTAAAGTTCTGTAGGTTTAGCTTCAAAGCCCCCACTCTTCGCCTATTCAACCTTCCATCTCCATCAGCACCTCAAGAACCACTGATTGTTTTCTGTCTTTACTGCTTGGCCTTTTGTACAGTCTCATATAAATGCAATCAGATAGTATGTGGCTTCCGTCTGGCTTCTTTCACTTACCAAAATGTGTTTAAGGTTTATCTGTGCTTCTTCATGTCTTGTTAGCTGCCTAGTATTCCAGTACATGATTTGGCCATGGTTTGTGTATCCACACACCCATTGAAGAATATCTTGGTTGCTTCCAGTTTGGGACTATTATGAATAAAGCTGCAATTAAACATTTCCATGCTGATTTTCTGTGGGTATACGTTTTCAGATCAATCACATAAATACTTAATTACCTGATTGCTGGATTGTGTGGTAACAGGTTTTAGTTTCTTTAGAAACTGCCAAATTGGGCGGTGCCTGTGGCTCACTGAGTAGGGCGCTGGCCCCATATACCAAAGGTGGTGGGTTCAAACCCGGCCTCGGCCAAACTGCAAAACAGAAAACTAGCCGGGCGTTGTGGCGGGCACCTGTAGTCTCAGCTACTCGGGAGGCTGAGGCAAGAGAATCGCCTAAGCCCAGGAGCTGGAGGTTGCTGTGAACTGTGTGACATCATGGCACTCTACCGAGGGCGATAAAGTGAGACTCTGTCTCTACAAAAAAAAAAAAAAAAGAAACTGCCAAATTGTGCTCCAAAAGGACTGCTCCATTAGCATTCCCATCAGCAATGAATGAGCGTTCCTGTTGCTCCTTATACTTACTAGGCATTTGTAATGTACTATTTTTTCCGTTCTAATAGGTGTGTAGCGCCTTGCTCTACTGTTTTAAATTGCCTTTCCCAGTGATACATGATGTTCGGCATCTTATCATATACTTATTTGCTATCTATATATCTTCAGAACTTTTTTCCATTTTTTAATTGGGTTGCTGATTTTCTTTTTCTTTTTCTTTTTTTTTTTTTTTTGAGACAGAGCCTCAAGCTGTCACCATGGATAGAGTGCTGTGGCATCACAGCTCATAGCAACCTCCAATTCCTGGGCTCAAGCGAGTCTTCTGCCTCCACCTCCCAAGTAGCTGGGACTACAGATGCCCGCCACAACGCCCGGCCATTTTTTGGTTGCAGCCATCATTGTTGTTTGGCGGGCCTAGGCTGGATTCGAACCCACCAGCTCAAGTGTACATGGCTGGCGCCTTAGCTGCTTGAGCCACAGGCACCCAGCCTGGGTTGCTGATTTTCTTACTGTTGAGTTTTAAGAGTTATATATTTTGTTACAAGGTCTTTTTTCTTTTCGTTTCAGACAGAGTCTCTCTCTGTCGCCCTGAGTAAAGTGGCCTGGAGTCATATTTCACAGCAATCTCAAAGTCTGGGGTTTGAGCATTCCTCCTACCTCAGCCTCCTGAGCAGTGGGGAGTACAGGTGTCTGCCACAATGCCTGGCTAATTTTTCTTTCTTTTCTTTTTTTTTTTTTTTTTTGAGACAGAGCCTCAAGCTGTCACCCTGGATAGAGTGCTGTGCCATCCACGGCTCACAGCAACCTTCAATTCCTGGGCTCAAGCGAGTCTTCTGCCTCCGCCTCCCAAGTAGCTGGGACTACAGGCACCCGCCACAACACCCGGCCATTTTTGGGGTGCAGCCGTCATTGTTGTTTGGTGGGCCCAGGCTGGATTCGAACCCACCAGCTCAGGTGTACAGTGGCTGGCGCCTTAGCTCATTGAGCCACAGGCGCCAAGCCTAATTTTTCTATTTTTAGTAGATTTTGGGGTCTTGCTCTTGCTCAGGCTGGTCTTGATCTCCTGAGCTCAAGCAATCCTGCTGCCTTGGCCTCCCAGAGTGTTAGGATTACAGGCGTGGACCACCGTGCCCTGCTTGCTTACAAGTTCTTTATCAGCTTTGTGAATGGCAAATATTTCTCCCAGTGTGTGGCTTGCCTTTTTATTCTCATAACAGAGTGTTTCCAGAGTGGAAAATTTTAATTAAACCCAATGTCAATTTTTACTTTTCTTGAATTTTGCTTTTGGTGGTGGCGTTATTTAAAATCTCATTAGAGTCATGTAGATTTTTTTTGAAAAGTTTTATAATTTAGCATTTATACTTAGGTCTGTGATCCATTTTGAGTTAATTTTTCTGTAAGGTCTAAAGATTTTTTTTTAAATAGCAGCTTTATTGATATATAATTCGCAGACTATATAATTTATTCATTTAAAGTATATAATTCATTTGTTTTCAAGTATATTAATAAATGTGTTCAGTCACCACTACGATCATTTTTAGAGCATTTTTCTTCACTTCAGAAATAAGCCCTATACCTTTTTTTATTTTTTATTTTTTGCTGGGTTTGAACCCACCACCTCTGGCATATGGAGCCGGCGCCCTACTCCTTTGAGCCACATGCACCACCCAGCCCTATCATCTCAATATCCCCTTAGGTAACCCAACCCTAAGTAACCTAATCAATTTTCTCTCTTTATAGATTTGCCTATTACGGACATTTCAGATAAATGGTGTCATACAACATGTGGCCTTCTGTGACTGACTTCTTTGTTTTTTTTTAGAGACGAAGTTTTACTTTGTCCTCCTCAGTAGAGTGCTGCGGAGTCACAGCTTACAGCAACCTCCAACTCCTGGGCTTAGGCGATTCTCTTGCCTCAGCCTTCTGAGTAGCTGGGACCACAGGCGCCAGCCACAACACCGGCTATTTTTTGTTGCAGTTTGGCTGGGACTGGGTTTGAACCCGCCACCCTCAGTATATGGGGCCGGCACCCTACCCACTGAGCCACAGGTGCCGCCCTTGTTTTGGAGACAGAATTTTACTCTGACGCCCTTGGTAGAGTGTGATGGCATCACAGCTCACAGCAACCTTCAACTTCTGGGCTCCAGGATTCTCTTGCCTCTGCCTCCCAAGTAGCTGGGACTATAGGCAACTGACACAATGCCTGGCCAGTTTTTGGTTGCAGCTGTCAGTGTTGTTTGGCGGGCCTAGTCTGGATTGGAACCAGCCAGCTCAGGCGTATCTGGCTAGCACCTTAGTCACTTGAGCCACAGGCACCGAGCTGATTATCTTACTTTTTAAATTATAGCTATCCTAGTGGGTGTAAAGTGATAGCTGTCTCACTTTGTTTTGTGATGCTATAATAGAATACCTGAGACCAGGTAATTTATAATGAATAGAAATTTATTTTCTCATAGTTCTAGAGTCTTGGAAATCTAAGATCAAGGTGATGGCATCTGGTGAAGGCCTTGCTACAGTATCACCTGGCAGAAGACAGAAGGGCCAAAAGAGCAACAGGCGGCTGAACTCATCCTTTGATAAAGGCACCCACCCTATCCATGAGGATAGAGCCTTCCTGGCCTGATCAACTCTTAAAAGCCCCACCTCTTAATACTGTTACAATTAAATTTCAACATGAGTTTTGGAGAAGACAAGCATTCAAACTATTGCATTAGCTCATTACAGTTTTGATTTGCAGTATAATTTATCCTGATTGATGGCAAATGTTGTTGAAATCTTTTTCATGTTCTTGTTTGGCCACTGGTATGTCTTCTTTGGAGATATGTCTATTCACATTTTTTGTCCATTTTAAAAAATTGGGTTATTTGTCTTTTTATTATTGAGATGTAAGTATTCTTTATATATTCTAGATACAAGTTCATTACCACGTGTATTATTTGCAAATATTTTCTCTATTATATGGGTTGTTTTCTTACTTTCTTGATAGTGTTTTTTGAAGCACTGAAGTTTTTAATTTTGATGAAATATGTTTATTTATTTATTTTTGAGACAAAGTTTCACTATGTCTCCCTTAGTAGGTGCTGTGGTGTCACAGCTCACAGCAACCTCAAACTCTTGGGTTTACGCTATTCTCTTGCCTCAGCCTCCCAAGTAGCTGGGACTACAGGTGCCCACCACAACACCTGGCTATTTTTTTGTTGTTGTTGTCATTGTTGTTTAGCAGGCCAGGGCTGAGTTTGAACCTGACAGCCTCAGTGTATGTGGCCGGTGCCCTAACCACTGAGCTATGGGCACTGAGCCTAATTTATTTTTTCTTGTCTCTCTTGTGCTTTTGGTGTTATGTCTAAAAATCCATTGCCAAATCAAGGTCGTGAAGATTTTTTTTGTTTGTTTGTTTTTTGAGACAGAGCCTCAAGCTGTCACCCTGGATAGAGTGCTGTGGCATCACAGCTCACAGCAACCTCCAATTCCTGGGCTCAAGCTAGTCTCTTGCCTCTGCCTCCCAAGTAGCTGGGACTACAGGTGCCCGCCACAACTCCTGGCCATTTTTTGGTTGCAGTC